>CM029019.1:119869701-120100094 GCA_016801055.1 Panax notoginseng
CTATTTATAGAAAAATGTTAGCACGCCGAAGCAGACTTAACCTGCAACCTGATGGCTTTACTTGCTACTATTCCCACCCACCACATTTGAATAAAAATCTCAGTACATTTCTTCACCAACCAAGAGTGGGGCCCACCAATTCTAGAATTTTCTATCAAAATGATAAACTCCGAAAATTCAATAATTTTTGAACCAGTCATCTCGTAAAATTCATAATAAATCATACGTTCATTTTTAACGGTTCAAAATTTGTGGACATATACTCAATTTATATATGTATAACATATCCAAAAATTACCACGATCCAACGGTCGGATTAAAAATTATAACCCCCACAAAATATTTCAAAAATCCTAATTTTTAATACCTCCATTCCGACAAAAATACTGATAAAAATCTCAACATTAACTCCTTCATTTTTAACCACAAAAATATATCCCTCATTTATATCCACATAAAATAAATATTTCCTTATCATATGAATCAATAATTAATTATTCACAAATAATATTACAGAATCACATTTATGACAACCAGGCCGTTCCCAGGAAAGAGGGGGCTTTCCAATAAGAATTTCTCCTTACTGGCGCGTAATTAGGTGATCAAACCTCTCCTTAGACAGAACTTTCTAGACATTGCCAATAATGTTATCTAATAATATTATTCAAATAATATGAATTATTGATCTGATAATAGAGATACTGTGCAGTGACAATTATTGAAACAACAATAATATAAAATATCAACGCAACAATTATTGATTCAATAAAAATAAAATATTGAACAATAACTACTGTAACAATTATTGAGTAGTGCCTTCTTACGTAAGAATCAATAATTGGTACAATACCGTGTGCTACTGTGCACTAACGCGTATTACTGTATTTTAACCACCGGGTATTCCAACAGTGTTAACGGTAACAACTACGCCGTTATTTGTAAAAACTCAAATTTATCGTTTTTTCACCCGACAGTTATTCTGTTATGGGGCCCACGACCAAACGAATATTCCCCGACAACAATTAATATTTTATAACCACTTGTGTATTTAAAAAAAATTCATATATCACCCTTAACTTTAACATTTATCAATTTAACCATTTACTGAATAGTAATTATAAGAAAAATTGAATACTTTTATTTCATAAAATTCGGGATCTTACACGTTCAAGTGAATAAATTTTTCATATAGGTAAGAAATGAGTAGACTTGGTTAATCTATCAACAATGACCCAAATTGCATCTATGCCTTTAGAAACCTTGGGAAGACCAGTAACGAAATTCATGGTAATGTGCTCCCACTTCCATTCTGGAATTTCAAGTGGTTGCAATGAACCTTTTGGCACTTGATGCTCCGCCTTGACACGTTGACAAGTTAAACACCTTGAGATAAACTTCGCTATCTCTCTCTTCATATCACTCCACCAAAATGTATGTCGAAGATTATGATACATTTTGGTACTCCCATGATGGATTGCAAATGGTCTGTTGTGTGCCTCCATCATGATTTTATACTTCAAATTAGAGTCGTTAGGAACACAAAGTCTGGAGTTGACTCGAAGTATTCTTTCTTCATCGATTCTTGCTTCCGGAGTTTGTAGCTTGAGCAACTTTAACTTTATTGATTAAAGTCGGTTCTACTCGTATATTTGACATGATCACGTGGGTCCCTGGAGTCTTTAACTCTATCTCCATCCTTTGTAAGTCATACCAAATGGGACTTTGCGTTGACAATATCGCGCTCGTACCCGTATATGATCTTCTGCTCAATGCGTCAGCTACTACGTTCGCTTTTTCAGGATGGTATTGAATGGTATGATCGTAATCTTTCAGCAGCTCGAGCCAACGTCGTTGTCACATGTTGAGTTCCTTTTAGGTGAAGAAATATTTAAGGCTTTTATGATCCGTATAGATCTCCACTTTCTCCCCATACAGGTAATGCCTCCAGATTTTAAGAGCAAAAACAACAGCTGCCAACACTAGATCATGAGTAGGATAATTCCTCTCATATTTTTTGAGTTGTCGTAAGGCATAGGCTATGACTTTCCCATGTTTCATGAGAACACATCCTAAACCTTTGCCTGAAGCATCGCTGTATATGAAAAATCCCTCCGAACCATATGGTATTATCAGAATAGGTGCTGAAATGAGTCTCCTCTTGAGTTCTTGAAAACTCTTCTCCCATTCATCGCTCCAACTAAAATTTGTATCTTTTCGAGTCAGCAAAGTTAATTAATGGAGTAGTGATTCGAGAAAATCCTTCCACGAATCTCCGATAATAACCAGCTAAGCCCAGAAAGCTACTAACTTAGGTTGCTTCCAGCTTTGAATTGCTTCAATCTTAGCCAGGTCAACAGATATTTCATGATTTCATATCATGTGCCCAAGGAATGCTACTTATTCAAGCCAAAACTCGCATTTCTTTACCTAGCATATAGCTTGTTTTCATGAAGCTTTTGGAGTATCAGCCTCAAGTGATGCTCATGATATTCACAGCTTTTAAAGTATGTGAGAATATCATCAATAAAGACAACCACAAAATGATTCAAATATTCCTTGAATACTCGGTTCATCATGTTCATGAAGGCAGTAGGAGCATTAGTCAATCCAAAAGACATGACTAGGAATTCGCAATACCCGTACCGAGTTCTGAAAGCAGTCTTTGGAATGTCATCGATTTTAATCTTTAACTGATGATATCCGGAACGAAGATCGATCTTTGAAAAGAATTTGGCACCTTGCAACTGCTCAAACATGTCATCAATGCGAGGTAACGTGTACTTATTTTTGACGGTGACATAATTCAACTCCCGATAGTCAATATAAAGTTACATACTTCCATCTTTCTACTTTACGAATAGAACATGAGCACCCCAAGGAGACGTACTAGGACGAATGAAGCTGATGTCTAACAATTCATGTAGTTGGGTTTTTAACTCTTGAAGTTTAATAGGAGCCATTCGATATGGGGTTTTGGAAATGGGTTTTGTACCGGGTTCAAAGTCAACACAAAACTCGATTTCACACTCTGGGGGTAGTTCATGAAGTTCTTCAGGGAATACGTCAAGAATTTTATTAATAATAGAAATATCATTCTAATCTGACATATTTTTGTTTAAATCCGTGACATGGGCTAAGAAAGCTTGACATCAGTTTTTTAATAAACGAATGGCTTTATGGCTTGATATGAATGTGATTGACTTTAGTAGTTTGGTTGCTTGAATTCGCATAATAGGTTGGTTAGGAATATTAAAGCTAACAACCTTATGAAAATAATCAATTTTAGCATGATGTGTAGTTAACCAATCAATCCCTAAAATCACATCAAATTCAAGTATTTTCAAAGAGATAAGATCGACAGGTAACGTGAGGTTGCCGATTTGAATCAAATAAGATTTATAAACAGTGGATGTAAAGAAGGTTTCTCCCAATGAAGTTTCAACAGATAAGTTAAAGTCTAATTTCTCCGGAGTTAAATTTAAATGTTGAGCGCAAGTAGAAGAGATAAAAGAATGGGTAGAACCGGTATCAAATAAGGTATAGACTTTGCACGAGTTTATGATTAACTTACTCGTGATAACCTCGTTCGGGTTCCTCGCTTTTTGGGAGGGAGGTTATGACAAACGCTCTCCCTTGAACTACCGGCTTTGACTTGTCTGGGACGACCTTTGGTGTCTCCATCCCAGCTGGACTTATCTTCACTACACGACAAAATTGGGCTAGGTGACCTTCTCTTCCACAATTATAACACGCTTTGGACTGATGTGTACAGTTTAGACTGATGTGTCCCTCCCCTCCACATTTGTAACATACGACCGGTGGTCGTTCTCCTTCCTTGAAAATGGGTGCTGGTGCTGCTGTCTTTCCATCATTGTTGAACCTTCACTTCTTGAAATTTCCACTTTTATTAAATAGGCCAGGATTACCACCGAAGTGGTTACCATTTCTGGCATGTTGATTTCCTCCACGTTTGTTGTTACCGCTTCGATGACTGCTATCACTGGTATTATCGTTTTATCAGCTGCTATCTCTTGGTTGGGTTGACTCATTATCGCGCTCCAATAACTGAGCCCTATTTACAACATCTGAATACAAGCAAAGTTTGTGAGAAATAAGGTATTGACGTATTTCAGTTTTCAAACCTCTTAGAAACATCCGCGTCATATGCTCCTCATTATCTACCAAATGAGATGCGAACCGGGACAACTCGATAAACTTAGCCTCGTACTACGACACAGTCATATTATTTTGCTCCAGCTTGATGAATTCCACCTCCTTCATGTGATGAATACTTTCGAAAAAATACTTGTCATTGAACAATTCTTGAAACTTCTCCCAAGACTTCTTTAGTACGGCAGGCTGAATACGTTTTACAGATTTCCACCAATGATCTGCCTCTCCTCGCAACATGAAGGTGGCAAAGGGAACCTTTTGCTCCTTGGAGCATCCCAAGACATCAAATATCTTGGTGATCTGCTTAATCCATGTCTCTACCTTAAGTGGTCCTAGCTTTCCCAAAAACTCTGGTGGTCCCAAGTCCTTGAATTGCTTAGCGGTGACCATCCGAGAGTTGTCAGTGTTTCCACCTGCATTTTGAATAGGAGTCTCTCTGGCTTGGTGTTGCATGAATTGCAGAAAGCTCCTAAACACCCCGCCGTTCATCATTTGGTTGGTGACGTTGTTTACATGAGGATTGTTGCATTCCTGATGCACATTATCCTGATTATTGATCTGTGGTGACTCAACGGTCTCCTGTGCTCCATTGCTTATCTCAATATTTTTAGATGTCATTTTCAAATACTGCCACAAAATAAGGGTTAATTGATATACCATATATTATCCTTATATTTCGACCGACCAAGTAAATAAGATTTACCCGTCCCACCCCTCCTAGTTCTAGTCTCAAATCTCAGCCAGGGATCATATCCCTAAGCTCTGATACCAACTGTGACGCCCCCAAAATATGGATACACCATTCATTCTGAGTCGCCAAATACATGGTACAAAATTCAAATACAAACTTAATTATATAACTGTCGTGTAAAATATGACAGACATAAGTTGAGAGTTTTAACACTAATATTGTCGCGTAGACAATATCCAAACTCAAATAGAGTCCTTATTACAAATATTATCACACTATTTCATAGAATAATGAGGACTACTATAGCTACCATCTCGAACCATCACTCCGTTCCCCGACTAGTCACATCTATATTCTCATTTCCTGAAGAGAACAATGAAAGCAAATGGTGAGCTCAACTAGCCCAGTAAAGAAAATTATGACTAAGATAATGCAGAATAAATTATCGCTAGCCTTCAGTAGTGTTAAACTGATAGAATATAATAGACAACAAGTTTAATTGCAGCGGAACAAACAATCCATTAAAAGAGTCAAGTAGAGCATGATATCTACTATCTTCTATGATTTAAAAGTTTATCATCAATTTTATCGCTGAGACTCAGCTCAATAAATAATCCACATCACTGAATTATCCATGCACTACGGGCCAAGGATATTCGTATTATCACCAATGGTCACGATTATACCGCTACATAGTCATTGTCATACCAATCAACAGTCCATCTATGCACTACAGGCTAAAGATGACTTTTATCACAATATAAATATGAGAAAGATGACAATGATATAAGCATCAATCAAACAAAATTAACGATAAATATTAAAAAAAAATTAATTTATCCAAAGTTTAAAAATGTCCAAATTATCAACATGACAACTTCTTTGTGGAGTAAAATTCAAAAATAATATTTATGTATCAAAAATAATTTGGACAGAAAAGAAATCAATTTTTTGGGTGAATAGTACCCCGGCATGAAAAGATTAAATTTTAACAAGAATGTTCAGAAAAATATCCTTGTGAAACGATACTAGATGAAGCGCAAATTTCAAGGATATTATACTAATTTCAAGGAGTATAGAAGTAATACTTAACAAAATGAGTGTAGAATTCAGAATCTGAAATGAAATAATATTACTTACACACTACAGAGTATGGAAGAAAATATTATTTCTTACGAATATTGAACAAAATAATATCATTTACCTTAAAAGGAGAGTATTTCTAACTGGTAGGGCGGGGATATTCTTGAAGCAAACTTATACTATTTTCTACGCTCAAAGTTTCCTTAAACTTAAAAGAAATACGCGCAATATTATAGAAGAAGAATTGTGAGGTCCCCAAATTCGGGTCCCAAATTACCGCGGATCTGGTACACTAATTCTATAACTATTACGAAAGATATAAACATAAATTGTTTATACGTTAAACATTACATAGTATCCCCAAGGTCGAGAACCTTCATATAATACCTGAATCAATATCCTATCTAACATACAATGTTATTATCATACACTACTGTTACAATTTTATCTGTACAGTGAACAAAAGCTGGAACTATCTTTGACTTTTTCTGTATTCGACGTATTCATCTTAATCTGCAATATTTATCATAATATAGCAAGGGTGAGCAACAAGTTTGCCTAGCAATTTAAGTTCAATAAAGAATATATCATGATTGAAAGAATTAAATAACAAGCTGGCTAACATTCAATAATATAAACATTGTGAACTAGCATGAACAAATTTTCATAGCTGAACGAACATTGAACATGTACAACTATATTTGGACCGAATGGTAATGAAGGTGATCAGCCTTTCATACCTGATGAATACATGCAATGTACACAGAGTGCAAATCAATAATTCATAGATATGGTATAATCAGTAGTGATTAACCACAAGTATATTTCAAAAATATCAACTCGAGGTCGAGTTAAAGAAAACTTGCACAATAAGTGAGTATAAGAAACTTGCCTGTTCGATCGATTACTGTTACGCAATTTATTTAGCTTTGTCTGAAGACCTAATATATAAATAATATTGATATACAAATTAGAATAATATCATCACAATGTAATACTGTTATAAAATAACCTAAACACATAACCACATAATCCTATCGGTTTATAAAACACATAAGACCTAATCTCAAGTCAAACTATTTCAGTCTGAGTTGAGTTCGGTACTATTTCGACATCTCGATTGCCTAATTGGATAGTTATCGAGCCTAATTCCAAATAAGACTCTGCCTAAATGCTTTAATATTATCTTAGATAATTTATTATCACTCAAAATATTTTTCATAAGCTCATAATAATTTTCAAGTAATTATTATCATTTAAAATGATTTTTCAATCATTAATATCGTATTTATATGATTTAAATACTTTAATATTATATATTATAAGTTCTTCTTTAATATCTAATAAGTCAAATAACAATCCAGCAACCCAGATTGCAATCTAGCAACCTGGATTCCAAATCCAGCAACCTAGATTCCAAATCCAGCATCTATATGGCCAATCCAGCAAACCAAACTGCAATCCAACAAACTAGATTCTAAATCCAGCAACTAGATTGCAATCCAGCAAGCTGGATTCAACATATTTTCAATTTAGTAAACTACTTTTCAATCCAGCAAGCTGGATTCATCAGATTTTTCAATCCAGCAAGCTGGATTCATTATCCTTTTCACGAAAATACCAAATCAATTTATTATTTTTCTATCCTTTGTCCAAACACATATACATATATTTCATACACAAAAAGTATTTTTTTTCATAATTTTCCAACTTCCTTTAGTATTTTTCAAAAATCATATTTAGTGTGTAACTTAAAAAATTAGCCTTATCATGCTCAACTCCAGAAATTCCCATATTCTTGAGACAATCTTATACGTGTTAACGTGAGCCTCCAGTTTAAATTTTGTGGCCATTCGAGTTATAGAACTCCGATTATAGCCGTTTTCATCAGAAAATTCTAAAAATTAAAATGGTCGTAACTTGGTCATTTTAAGTCAGAATGAGCTCATTTTTGGACATGAGGTACTTAATACCATATATTTTCATGTCCCAAAAGGTCGGAATTTTTTTCACAAATTAAGTTGTCGAAACAGCCCTTGCAAAATTTTGGACGGTTTACTTTTGTCATTTTTTGTTTTTGACTCCTTTTCTAAATTAGTCCACAGAAAATCTACAACATATTTTCCAGTGATTCTACTTGGAGATGTTAGAAAACTCGTAGATCTAACTCTAGGACTTGACCACACTCAAAAATTTAAAATATAATAGGAGATATGGTCGTTTGAATTTCATGTTTCGTTTTCACAAAAATATGATTTTTAATTATGATTTCTAAGAAAACTTCTATGTTTTCACATAAAAACCAACATAACTCATCATAACACTTACTAATACTTCATACACCCATGGATCTACCATGATACATGATCTATTTCATCAAACAATCATCCAACACAAGATAAACACAATCAAGGCTAAAAAAATTAGGATTTTCTACATTTTGAAAAACCTAGTTTCTATTTCATACGTTAGATCTAACTTTTAACACACAATAAGGATAGATCCACATATAAAACACTCTAGATCATGTAGATATAGAGTTTTGAAGTTCAAGAACATAGATCCATGTTTTGATTAAAATAACTAAGAATAACTTGGATAAAATGTAGCTTATATCTTGATATTTTGCTACCCTTTCTTAATCTTGCAAAGTAGATGATGATCTTGGTTAGCTTGAAGATCAAAACCTCCTCCCATTTACCTCATGTGGCTGCGGAACATTGCTCCTCTCTCTCTCTAGTTGGTTTTAGTTGCAAAATAGGAAATAAGAGATGAAAGAGAAAATGGGTTTTATTTGTTTGTTAGTAATTTATGTATAGATATATTTTATATATCTACATACATCCCCCAATCACATCTCTTCTTCTCTTCCTTAATCATTATATTGTTGCTTGCACTCTTGGATAAAAATAAGTGGCCAAGTTAATTATTCACACCTTGCATAGTTGGTGAACTACTTTGTAATATAAAATAAGTAACCGTTATCTTCCTCACATGCTATCCCTTTCTCCTTAGGTGGTCGGCCATGTGGCCATTTATTCACCAAGTTTTGATTAAATTTTTAATGCTTTATTAACTTACTAATGGTCCAAAATGTTCCTTATTAATTGGGCTAAAAGTTTGGGCTTCAATTTAATGTGTTGGGCTTACAAATTAATTCTTTTGGGCTTTTAAATTAATTACTTGGGCTATAAAATTTACATAATCCAATACCTTTAATTCTTATCCAACCCAAATCATTTAATTAGGGTTTTCATTTCCTTAATTATAATTTAAATCCTTACTCATGTACATTTAATTTCTTAACCCAATTAGATTTTCTATAATTAGGTTATAAAATTAATTAATTAAAATGTATAAAATAAATCTCTTGAGATTAGTATATATTATAAATACTATTATTTTTCCATACTATAACCTTTAAGTTATTCAATTTTTTTCATTCCTAATATATAATTAGATTACCTTAGTTTCTTTTATTTGTTTATATAATAAACAAATAAAAACAAACACATAATATTCATATTCATTACTCACATAACTTTTAACCCTTAGGGTTTTATACTTAGCATTAGGATTCCCAAATTAGGGTTTTAGATTCTTGGAACTGAAATTAGAATTTTCGAACAATTCACTAGAGTTTCTTATCAGTCGTTAGAGTTTATCAATTTAACGTCGAAGTTCTTAACTTATCCCTAGGGTTTATCACTGATATAAGTTATCTGGTCAACCCTTGACCCTTAATCAATATATTGTACACATATAAAACCATATACACAGAACACATACAATTATACACTTAATCCTGAATAATTCACCACAAAAATTTTTAAATCCTTCAAAAATGTCAAATCCATACACTTATTTTTTGTCTAGATCTATTATTTAACCTTAATTTAATCTTTTAAGATTTTATAAAATTATCCAAATTCTCGGGTTGTCACATTCACCCCTTCTTCTAAGAATTTCGTCCCCGAAATTTACCTTACACCTTTCACACTCATCACCACATGCTACCCAAAACATCTCTCGCAAGAGTTAAATTATTCAAATCATACTGAGGAGTCATATAGACTACGAACTTTCACTTTCGAAAAGGTTATACAGAAATTCATCCGCAAAATCGTTCTGGTCTTACGGACATAGTGGGTAATTAGCCCGTTATGCCCTGTACTTATTAAGTACTGCTAGTCCGATCTGTTTCTCGTCACTGCCATAGGCACAAAAATTTTACCTCAGTCTTATCGGATTCCGCACCAAAACAATTCGGTTCGAGAAAATAATCAAAGAACGCTTAGGATTTTCATAAACGTTGGTCTAGCCGAATCAAATAGTATAGACTCATACTAATAATGCAATTTCAATTGAGATATTAATGTATATCCAAACCCCGTTGGCAAATTAAAATTTTGAAAATTAGTTTAAAAATGACGTCATGATGTCGTACTGTATTAACAGCCCGTTTGAGGATGCCGCCATCGAGTGACTTTGTCAAAACACATCATACAATAGTGGAACAACGATTTTAGATCAAATTCAACACTAAGTATTCCTATATTTACAACTCCATCAACCTTTTATCATCTCTGCACCAGGTTACATGGTACATAAGTGATAAATAAAAATATATTTTGATATTTCAAATCATTATCATCTAGCTGAAATAAGAAGCATAGAGTATACTTTAAATCGTTCAAAAACTGTTACAATTCAGTTTTATCATCTCAACAGGTAACGATGTGTCGGTGGCTCGAAGTCCACACATACACAATGGTCACCAGATGTTGAGAATAAAAATTCATTTTCAAAAGCACATAGTGCATATTTAGCTTAACGTCAAAAATTTCAAAGTCTAGTATTGCTAGAAGATTTGGGAAACCTATGTCTCCACTAATAATCAATTTCTGAATTAGTCTATCTGTTCCTATTATCCTCAATACTCCATTCACACTTAATTCTACCCAGTTCGTCAAACTTACCATACTTATGAGTTTAGGAACTTTCCAGAATAATATGAGTTTGAGAACTTGTCCTAGTCAGACCTTTGGCGTCCATTTGCTGAGGAGTTCATAAATATTTCATATAATTATGAGTCACGAACGTACCATAACTATGAGTTTTAAGAACTCGTACTTAACCTTATATTCTCTAACTGTACCCTACCTATCTATTATACACATGAAAAAAGAATCACCTTCTCAATAGGTTAACAAATAGCACGACACAAACATTTAAATGATTATCAATACCAGAAACTAAGTGGTTTTTACACCAAGTACAATTCCCCGCCCGTAACAAGGAATTATATAACTCAGCTGCTGACATAAGTCCTCGATTGAAATCCCCACCTAATCCTAACTCCATTCTCAATACGAATTTCATTTAACTCGTATTCATAATCCTTTCCTGAATCTGTACTAATTCATAGTACAACTGACACACAGCAATCTTGCTATAAACTTGTCAATCATTTGATTGATTCTATTCCCCGTTATAATTTATCAGATCCTTGGATGATCTTATCGTATATTTTACGATTCATTTCTATACTATGATTGTTTTGTTTTATGATCTCCTATCACTATACTTTTAGTCTTTTAGACTCTATCTATTCATTACTACTATTCACCTTTATTATCAGAGTTAGGGAACTCCGTATCTTTTATAACTCGTCGAGATTTGTCTTTGAATCTTTCTGACTTACTAACCCTACGTGAGTTAGATCTTATCCTAATCACTGAGATTATTGGCCTAAGGTATTCCTACCTAAGGTTTATAACCTACAGCTTTGATACCAACTGTGAGGTCCCCAAATTCGAGTTCCAAATCACCGCGGATCTGGTACACTAATTCGATAACTATTGCGGAAGATATAAACATAAATTATTTATACATTAAACATTACACACTATCCCCAAGGTCGAGAACCTTCACATAATACCTGAATCAATATCCTATCTAACATACAATGTTATTATCATACACTACTACTACAAATTTTATCTGTACAGTGAACAAAAGATGGAACTATCTTTAACTTTTCCTGTATTCGACGTATTCGTCTTAATCTACAATGTTTATCATGATATAGCATGGGTGAGCAACAAGTTTGCCCAGCAAGTTTAAGTTTAATAAAGAATATATCATGATTGAAAGAATTGAATAACAAGATGGCTAACATTCAACAATATATACATTGTGAACTAGCATGAAAAAATTTTCATAGCTGAACGAACATTGAACATGAACAACTATATCTGGACCGAATGGTAATGAAGGTGATCAGCCTTTCTTACTTGATGAATACATGCAATGTGCACAAAGTGCGAATCAATAATTCATAAATATGGTATAATCAGTAGTGATTAACCATAAGCATATTTCAAAAATATCAACTCGAGATCGAGTTAAAGAAAACTTGCACAAAAAGCGAGTATAAGAAACTTGCATGTTCGGTCGATTACTGTTACGCAATTTATTTAGCTTTGTCTGAAGACCTAATATATAAATAATATTGATATATAAATTAGAATAATATCATCACAATATAATACGGTTATAAAATAACCTAAACACATAACCACATAATCCTATCGGTTTATAAAACACATAAGACCTAATCTCAAGTCAAACTATTTTAGTCTGAGTTGAGTTTGGTACTATTTCGACATCCCGATTGCCTAATTGGATAATTATCGAGCCTAATTCCATATAAGACTCTGCCTAAATGTTTTAATATTATCTTAGATAATTTATTATCAGTCAAAATATTTTTCATAAGCTAATAATAATTTTTAAGTAATTATTATTGTAAGACCCCAACCTTTTAATGAATAAAATCAAATTTTCTCTATTTATAATTGTGAATAATAAGGTGTTAATTTGATATAATGCTTTGGTTATGGGTGAAATGTGTAAATTTTTTTAAAATAAGCAAGTGGTTATAAAATAAACATTGTTGTCGGGGAATATTCATTTGGTCGTGGAATATTCTTTCTGTCTGGGAATATTCGTACGACGGCGCAGCTATTTGTGGGCCCCATAACGAAAAATGGTCGGATAAAGATAACGACAAAAATTGAGTTTTTATAATTAACGGCGTAGTTGTTACCGTTAATACTGTTGGAATACCCGGTGGTTAAAATACAGTAATACGCGTTATTGCACAGTAGCACACGGTATTGCACAGTATTTTTGAATTATTGATTCTTATGTAAGAAGGCACTACTCAATAATTGTTACAGTAATTACTGTTCAATATTTTATTTTATTGATTCAATAATTGTTACGTTGATATTTTATATTATTGTTGTTTCAATAATTGTCGCTGCACAGTATTTTCCATTATCAGATCAATAATTCATATTATTTGAATAATATTATTAGATAGCATTATTGGCAATGTCTATAAAATTCTGTCTAAGGAGAGGTTTGGTCATCTAATTGCGCGCCAGTAAGGAGAAATCCTTATCAGAAAGCCTCATCTTCCCTGGAAACTGCCTGATTGTCATTATTGTGATTCTGTAATATTATTTGTGAATAATTAATTATTGATTTATATGATAAGGAAATATTTATTTGATGTGGATATAAATGATGAATTTATTTATGTGGTTATAAATGAAAGAATTAATGATGAGGTATTTTATTAGTATTTTATCGAAATAGAGAACAAAATATGGAATTTTCAGAAAAATTAGTTTATTACTTGATTTTGTAAAATCCATAACTCTTTGTGTATAATGAGTTAGGAGATGAGCCATATATCAAAAGAAAGCCCTGGAGGTAAGCTAACCGTAGAATTTGGAATCACCCAAAAATTCTTTGTGGATATTTCGTGGTGAATTTTCGAATGAAACTGGTCCGAAGGATTTATAATCCGATAATCAGTGTTCTTGAGATATATTGCGTGAGTTATAATTTTTGATTCGACCGTTGGATCGTTGTGATTTTTGGATATGCTATACATATATGAGTTGAGTATATGTCCACAAGTTTTGAACCGTTAAAAATTAACGTATGATTTGTTATGAATTTTAAGAGGTGACTGATTCAAAAATTATTTTTATAAATGTTTTGAGTGGAAAATTCTAGAAGGCGGGCCCCACTTTTTGGTTGGTGTAAGAGAGCATGTGCTAGAATTCTTGGTTCAAGCATGGATGCTGGTCATGGTTGGTGCGTAGAAAGAAGATAAATAATAATAACATTTTATTATTTTAGTCTCCTTTGGCGTTCTAGCATTTTCCTATAAATAGGTACTTAAGTTAGAATTAAAAATCACACCAGAAACATAAGTTTTCTCTCTCTATATGATCAAGCATATTTTTGTTGGTATTAAGATATCTTGAGTGTTGCTATACGACGTAAGTTCGTTCAGCGTTATATCCGATATTCAAGTCAGAAATACTGCTATTTTGAGGTAAGGAATTTTAAGGGTTATTATGTTTTTCAGTTCGTACTTTTTCCGACCTTCAAAAAATTCTGAAAAAATTTGAAATGATATTTTGATGAGTTTTATTGATTGTGTCCAAAAATAGTGATTTTTGGATGCATGGATTAAGAGTTATGAATTTTACGGGAAAAGACTATTTTAAAAGTAACCGCTTATAACTCCTTGTGGTTAACTCCAAAATTGACAAAATTTTTATTGGAAGTATATCTATATAATATCAGTATACTCTGTTAAATTCGGAATTTTTGGATAAAAGTATAATTTATGATATATGTCTAAATATTCAGCGGTTTTGGCCATATGAAAAATAGTAAATGAATTTTAAAAATTCCGAGAAAAATATATGTTCAATATGGGACTATATTCTGCTAAATCCCAGGAAAGAAATATTTTTAGAACTGATTTGGTATTTTTCATGAAAATGGTCTAATTATGATTAAATGAATTAAATATGTTATGTGAAGTAAGAAAATTGGAAAATATGATTTTATGGCTTGAATATCATATATGAGTTATATGCAAATTTTTGATGAGGGTTTTGGGTATTGGTGATAAAATCTTAAGAGTTTGGCATTTTATGATGATTAAATGTACTATTTAATAAAGTGTAAACAATTAAAATAAATTGTTTATAAGTTAAAGAAATGTTATTTCAATATCATTATACCAAAATATTGGTATGGATTTTATTATAAAATTTCTACCTTTTTGTGTCGAGTTTACTATTCACGAGTTATTATTTACGAATTACTATTCATGAGTTACTATTCACAAGTTACTATTCATGGGTTATTATTCACGAGTTACTATTTATGACAAAATTGGTTTCTTTTTCTGACCAAATTATAGTTGATTTATGAATATTAATCTTGAGATTAAAACTATATGTTGATCATATTATTTTTATTATCATATATAATATTTTTATAACCCTAATGATGATATTTTTCTTTGACTTGAGTGTAAAGATGGGTAGATTTCTGGTTTGATCATGACTATGGGTTCCCTTTGGCCAGTAGTGCAAAGTTGAATTGTTGACTGGTATGATCATGACCATTGAATTTATAATTAAATATTTTTAGCTTAAGTGCAAAGGTGAAATGATCAACATGGTTATAATTATTGTTTATATAAATTCTGAAATGATTATATATTTCTTTGAGATATTAATATATTTGGCCTGTAATGCAAATATGAACTGTTGATGAATATATTTGGCCTGCCTGTAGTGCAAATATGAACTGTTGATGAATATATTTGGCCCGTAGTGCAAATATGAACTGTCGAGGAATATCTTTGGTCTGTAGTGCAAAGATGATCTGTTGATTGAATATCTTTGGCCTGTAGTGCAAAGATGATATGTTGTTGAATATCTTTGGCCTGTAGTGCAAAGATGATATGTTGATGAATATCTTTTGCTGTAGTGCAAAGATGAAATTGTTTGTATGATTATAAACAGGAACTGTGATTTGGTATAACCATGATCTTTGATGTTTCAGGTAAAGACATGTGATGAAAATTATCTTCGTCCTGGATGCGAAGAGAAATTTAGAATTACAATTATGATTATGAGTTATTCATATGTTTGTGGACCACAATTGTTGATTGATGTTACAGGGATAAAACATTGGTGGTGGATTTTTAACATAGAGAAGATAATAGACTTTATAGTCTATTTGACTCTTCTAATGGATTGCTCGTTCCGCTGCAACTATGGTTGAAATTTTTTATCATCTACCATATGTTCTAAATCTCTGATTTATTATTGATGAAGGCTATTGATAATTTAATTATCTTTAGTTATGATATTCTTTACTGAGCTAGTTCTGCTCACCATTTTGCTTCACAATTTCTTTTAGGTAATAAGAGTGTAGCTGGGTCGAGCGGGGGTAACAGGGGAATGGAACGGTGGTCATCATTTAGTAGTTATATTTGGTGGATCAACTAGGGTGAGGCGAACCCAACGTTGGAAGGGTGTTTTATCACTATCATACAAGATGTCTAATGACATACAACCTCGTGTCATCATAAGACATGATTGTGTTCATCCACTTGCTGAGTATATTTACGAGCACTACCTATATAATCTTGCTATTTGTTTGAAGTATAATTCTCAATTAGAGACAGTGAAGATAATGATAAGTCAAGAAAAGACTCACCATTGGGAAGAATATAATAGTAATCTTCTCATTTTTCTTTGGGGTATATTGGGTCAACCAAGGATAATTCTGTGGCCATATGATATCTATCATAACCTAGAAGCATGGTCTCCCATGTACGAAGGTTTCCTTGAGCACTTCCCAAAGATTCTAATTTCTAAAACAGTTTTTGACTATACATTTATGTAAGGTGTCATTATAACGTGTCATCCAAGGTTGGGATGAGAGTCACAGTTGGTATATATTTGTATCCAAACTTACAGCATATATGTTGTTGTATTTTGCACGACAATTGTTGTAATACAGTTGTAGTTGTTTTCTGTACCATGTATTTGGCGACTCAGAATAGGTTGGATGGAATGGACCTATTTTGGGGTTGTCACAATTATCATTTAAAATGATTTTTCAATCATTAATATCTTATTTATATGATTTAAATACTTTAATCTTATATATTATAAGTTCTTCTTTTACATTCAATAAGTCAAATATCAATCCAGCAACCCAGATTGCAATCCAGCAACCTGGATTCCAAATCCAGCATCTAGATGGCCAATCCAACAAACCAAACTGCAATCCAGAAAACTGGATTCCAAATCCAGCAACTAGATTGCAATCCAGCAAGCTGGATTCAACATATTTTCAATTCAGTAAACTATTTTTCAATCCAGCAAGCTAGATTCATCAGATTTTTCAATCTAGCAAGCTGGATTCATTATCCTTTTCACGAAAATACCAAATTGATTTATTATTTTTCTATCCTTTGTCCAAATATATATACATATATTTCATACAAAAAAAGTATCTTTTCATAATTTTCTAACTTCCTTTAGTATTTTTCAAAAATTATTTTTAGTGTGTAGCTTAAGAAATTAGCATAATCATGCTCAACTCCAGAAATTCACATCTCTTGACACAATCTTATAAGTGTTAACATGAGCCTCCAGTTTAAATTTCATGTCCATCGGAGTTATAAAACTCCGATTATAACCGTTTTCGTCAAAAAATTCTAAAAATTGAAATGGTCATAACTTGATCATTTTAAGTCGGAATGAGTTTATTTTTGGACAGGAGGTACTTAATACCATATATTTTCATGTCCCAAAAGGCCGGAACTTTTCTCAGAAATTAAGTGGCCAAAACAGCCCTTGCAAAATTTTGGATAGTTTACTTTTGTCATTTTTCTATTTTTGACTCCTTTTCTAAAATCAGTCCACACGAAAGTCTACAACACATTTTCTAGTGATTCAACTTGGAGATGTTAGAAAACTTGTAGATCTAACTCTAGGACTTGACCACACTCAAAATTTTGAAATATAATAGGAGATATGGTCATTTTAATTTCATGTTTCGTTTTCACAAAAATCTGATTTTTAACCCTTTGTGATTTCTAAGAAAACTTCTATGTTTTCACATAAAAACCAACATAACTCATCATAACACTTACTAATACTTCATAAACCCATGGATCTTCCATGATACATGATCTATTTCATCAAGCAATCATTCAACACAAGATAAACACAATCAAGGCTAAAAAAAGTTAGGATTTTCTACATTTTAAAAAACCTAGTTTCCATTTCATACTTTAGATCTAACTTTTAACACACAAGATGGATAGATCCACACATAAAATACTCTAGATCATGTAGATCTAGAGTTTTGAAGTTCAAGAATATAAATCCATATTTTGATTAAAACAATTAAGAATAACTTAGATAAAATGTAGTTTCTACCTTGATGTTTTGCTTGCCTTTCTTAATCTTTCAAAGTAGATGATGATCTTGGTTAGCTTGAAGATCAAAACCTCCTCCCATTTACCTCATGTGGCTGCCGAACATTGCTCCTCTCTCTCTCTCTAGTTGGTTTTAGTTGCAAAGTAGGAAATGAGAGATGAAAGAGAAAATGGGTTTTATTTGTTTGTTAGTAATTTATGTATAAATATATTTTATATATCTACATACATCCCCCAATCTCATCTCTTCTTCTCTTCCTTAATCATTATATTGTTGCTTGCACTCTTGGATAAAAATAAGTGGCCAAGTTAATTAGTGACACCTTGCATAGTTGGTGAACTACTTTGTAAACTAAAATAAGTAATCATTATTTTCCTCACATGCTATCCCTTTCTCCTTAGGTGACCGGCCATGTGGCCATTTATTCACCAAGTTTTGATTAAATTTTTAATGCTTTATTAGTTTACTAATGGTCCAAAATGTCCCTTATTAATTGGGCTAAGAGTTTGGTCTTCAATTTAATGTGTTAGGCTTACAAATTAATTCTTTTAATTTGGGCTTTTAAATTAATTACTTGGGCCACAAAATTTACATAGTCCAATACCTTTATTTCTTATCTAACCCAAATCATTTAATTAGGGTTTTCATTCCCTCAATTATAATTTAAATACTTACTTATGTACATTTAATTTCTTAACCCAATTAGACTTGCTATAATTAGGTTATAAAATTAATTAATTGAGATGTATAAAATAAATCTCTTGGGATTTGTATATATTATAAATACTATTATTCTCTCATACCATAAACTTTAAGTTATTCAATTTTTTTCATTCCTAATATACAATTAGATTACTTTAGTTTATTTTATTTGTTTATATGATAAACAAATAAAAACAAACACATAATATTCATATTCATTACTCACATTACTTTTAACCCTTAGGGTTTTATACTTAGCATTAGGGTTTCCAAATTAGGGTTTTAGATTTTTGAAACTGAAATTAGGGTTTCTAAACAATTCACTAGGGTTTCTTATCAGTCGTTAGAGTTTATTAACTTAACGTCGAAGTTCTTAACTTATCCCTAGGGTTTATCACTTATATAAGTTATCTGGTTAACCCTTGACCTTAATCCATATACTGTACACATATAAGACCATATACACAGAACACATACAATTATACACTTAATACTTGAATAATTCACCACAAAAAATTTTAAATCCTTAAAAAAATCCTTCAAAAATGCCAAATCCATATACTTATTTTCTGTCTAGGTCTATTATTTAACCTTAATTCACTCTTTTAAGATTTTATAAAATTGTCCAAATTCTCGAGTTGTCACAAGAATTCTCTGGTTCTGGTGTGATTTTCAATATTAAACTAAGGATCCTATTTATAGGAGAATGGCAAGACACTATTTGAATTTAGAAAATCATGGATGCACAGTAAAGGATTCACGGGCATTCGGCTAAAACTTTTTTAAAAAAAATTTGGTTTTACTATGTTGCACTATGCAGTACAATGCAACACTATACATAGTAAAATATAATATATTCTATTTTATATAAAAAACAAAATTTATATAAAATATATATATATATATATGTGTGTGTGTGTGTGTGTGTGTGTGTGTGTATAATACTTATATATATATATATATATATATATATATATATATATATATATATATGTGTGTGTGTGTGTGTGTGTGTGTGTGTGTGTGTGTGTGTGTGTGTGTGCGTATACTGACATATATATAAAAAAATTTACCGACGATTTTGAAAAAAATGAGAAAGTGGGGGTCCATATAATAAGCTAAATTTACAGAAAATACTTCAATAAAAATCCCTCTAATTATCTTAATTCACTTGGCTTCACAAAACACATTTTTAACAATAATTATTCATCATTTATAACTCACAATATTAACAACCATATCATTCACAGGAAAGAGGGGGTTTTCCAATAAAAAATTTTCCTTATTGGCGCGCAATTTGGTGACCAAACTCCTTTCCTCAATAGAACTTTCTAGACATCGTCCATAATGCAAATAATAATATGAATAACTTTGTCATCTCAATTGTAAGAACCCGAATTTTTAGAAAATATTAAAATAAGAATTTAGTAAATAAAATTCTTAAGGCATGAGAAGGGTTCAAATAAGAATATATATGTGTTACGAGGTATGTAGTATTGTGTTATATAGGGTAATATGAGCTATGTAATAAGTGATGTTGTGTTTAATAAATATATGTCATTATTATATATTTGTTATAAATTGTAGAGATGAATTAGTAAAGAAGATGGATAGAAATTTATCTATCAACATTAAATAATTTATAGAGTTATTTTATGATAGTAAGTTGGTGACATTAAATATATTTGATAATCACCAATTTCTTGAGTATATGTATGAGTATGTATCAAGTCTAAGGCAGTGCAACTGTACCCTTTAATGTTGGATGTATAGGAGTTGGGCTAAACAATTCCTTCAGAGAGCGGAGGTATATACGAATTAGTAACTGATCTAACTCACTGTGAAAACTGTGTAGACAAGACGAAAACAAATTTGTTGGTTGTTTGTGGAAAACCACTTCATGTACTATATTGAATACTATTAAAGACTCGATGTGTGCTAGGTTTGGACTTGTATATATGTACGTTGTTGACGAGAGAATAAAGTCGATATATCTTTAGATAAATATTGGTTAGAGATTTATTGACTAATATGGGAATATGGTTAAATGTATAGATTAAAGAAAGAATAGTTGAACTTGAAGTTTAATATCTAAGTTATTGAAGAATGTAGTCATTAGAGATTGATTTTGGTTAGTATAATAAGATAGTATGTAGGGAGCATGTTAAAGGATTTGCGAGTTAAGTTCTGTTTCATTTGAAGCATAGCATGTCTGCGTCCTAACTTAAGGTGGCGCGACCTCGCCACTCTCAAGCCTAAGACCAGAGCGGCCACGCCGGCCTGTAGATAGTTCATGATGAGTTGTGTAATCTGAACTATAAGATTTGTATATTAGTGGCTAATATGTTATCATATGGGTCATATTTAATATTTATAGTGTCCATGAATGGATTAAGATAACAAAGCATGAATTGAAGGAGAGTTAGTTATGAAAATTAACTAAACAAGAATAAATATTAGTTAACTTAAATTAAGTTAAAAATTTTATTATGGAATAATATAATTTAAGTATTAAAGCCTTGTGAGGCAGTGGCGTGATAGTAAATTAAATGAATGGAGTAATTCACTTAAGTAAAATAGCAAATTAATATATGTGCTTTACATGAAAAAAATGAAATGATTATGTTAATTAATTTTAGTATTTTTATATATTACATAATATGGTAATATGTGAAAGGGTTTAATACTTGAAAGATATTAATATAAAGATTGAGGAAGTTGTCTTGAGATAATCGAATAATTATACGTATAGTGTATAATTTAAATAATTAATAGAGTAGATATTAATTATTTTAAGTGTAAAGGTTATACATATTACAAGTGTAAGGTAAGCTAAATAATTTAGCATTGAGGTGAAGTGTGTCACACAAACTTTATATTAAATAATGTGTAAAATGGAAAAAATGTGAGTAGTAGTATCATATAATTACCATCTGCTTAAGATTAAATGAGGTGTGATAGTTAATTGTGGTTAAAGATATAAAAAAATATAGAGTAAAAGTAATTAAATCATAAAGTTGATTTAAATAAATTTGTTCATCTCATCCTATGTGATGAGACAATTATATGTGTACTCTAAAAGATGGAAGTAAATAAATATGTGTTATTAAAATATTAATTTCAATACCGATGTGTAAGTAAATAGTAAAAGAAGATATTAAGTTATTAATGAGCAATTAAATTAAGTCCACACATGTTATAAATATTAAATTATGTGGACTAATGTACATGAATTATATGATGTGAGTACATAAATAATCCCTAATTTTCCTAATATAGTAACTATTGTACATTAAGATTACATTTTAGAAAATTAAAGTAACTAAACTAAGCTAGTTGTTGAGATATAAGCTTGTCCCATTTTGTGAGTCTCATCTCATTCATCACGTGAATAGACCATTGGCATAGCCTAGTGTTGCTGCTGAAAACAAGAAGGCTGATGATGAGAGTTTGTATTACTTTCCACCAACTCTCTCTTAACTGATGGCTTCCCCTTCTTCTTATTGGTTTAATTTCTTGGGCAAAACTCCCAATTGGAAAATAGTTTGGCTATATAAGGAAGCCCTCCCCTTCATTCTCAAGGCTGATAAATTGTTGAGATTGTTGTTATTGCTTAGAGAGAGTGAGGTTGCTGAATTTGAGCTATAATCAGAAGTCTAAGGGACAATGTTTAGTCATTTAAGCTTCACAAAGTTATAATTCTTAAATCATGCTCTAAAGTTTGAGTTTGAAGAATTCCTGAGAAATAGAATGGATTTCTTGATAATTAGTGTTAAATTGAATGTCATGGTATTATCATAATTTTATGTTCGATATGATATTAATGTATTGTTCTGAGAATGCTAAATGAAAGTGCATTGGTTGTTTGGGCTAGAATCTACAGAAGTATAGGCCAAGTCTGGGTTGGTGCCGAAGTGGCGCGGCCGCGCCACTTCCCAGTACAATCCCAGCGCGGCCGCGCCATAGACCAGTCTTGAATTCCAGTTTTGTTGCTTTCTGGTATTCCAAGCATGTTAGTTTGACTTAACTAAGTATGTAAAGGGACCTAACATGTAATTTAAAGTTGCTTTGCAATAATGAGTTGTATTAGTTGGATTATAATGATTTTAAAATAGAAGACTTGAAGTTTTGTAAAGCAAAACATGATGGACCTTATATTGTTTAAGTTCTGACCTTTCAAGCATGTATGCTAGGGTATCTTATGCTTCTAGACATGACGTATATGATCACCATCTAGCTAAGCATGATTTAAACTTTTCAAGCATGGTTTATGATGAGATTTCAAGTGTTAAACTATTCAACCTTGGTGTAAATGAGTGGCATACATATGAGCATGCATATATGGCTTAGTTAAATGTACAAATGAGTATAAGTTATGATTCAAAGTTACCTTGTATACTAATTGGGTTTAGCATGAGTTTTTAAAAGAAAACTTAAAGTTTTGAAAATGAAACTTGACGAACCTTATGTCTTTTAAGTTTCGACGTTGGGAACATGTGAATGTGGCCTAGTTATGTGCGCGAATGAGTAAGGAATGTAATTTCAAGATACATTGCGCATAAAAGGTTGTCAAGCTTGATTTAGTATGTGTTTTAAAGAGAAATTTAAAAGTTTTAGAAACTAATGTTGATGAACATTGTATTACTTGCATTATGACCTTATAAGCAAGCATGATAGGGTTGTTTATACCTTTAAGCATGAATGATAAGTGCACTCAATTAGTTAAGCATGACATAAGTTATTTAAGCATGTTTTAAAAGTAAGAACTATACTAATTGTGTGTAAGCGAGTTTGATACACAAAAGCATGCGTATTAAGGATTGTTTAGTATCGTTATGTGAATTAACATAGCGAGTTCCTTGTTGGAATAACCTATTTAGCCTCGATAAAAGAGTTTTGAAAGAGGAAGTTGTGTGCTTGATTCAAGTTTTATCTCAAAGTTGTTTTAGATATCTAAGAAGGTGTTCGATTGGGTCGATAGACTATTGGATATGTTAATCCTAGTTGAGCAAATGTGTGACGCCCCCAAATCCGGGTATCTTCCAACCCGACAGACGGTGCTACACAGTGCTACTGTTCACACAAACATTCAATTGAAAAGCCTCAAAAGAAAGAATATGTCTTACATATATTCCAAAATAATATTACCATTCCCCAGGTTCTTTGTAACCGTTACATTGCTTTTTGTCATAATATCAAATATTATCATTACAAACCTATACTATTACATAGATAATCTATAGTTTCGCCTTAGCCTTCTCTTTTATCCTTGCCAAATCCTTCGGTCTATTCGGTCTAAGCTATATTCATATCATTCAAGCAAGAGTGAGCATAACAAGCTCAGCAAGTACAATAATTTTATTTAAATGACATGCTTGAAACATAGGAATCGTATATTTTTAATAACTGAACAATAGTTACGAAGTACTATCGATAATTCAAAATGGCAGTTCTTTTCCTTCAAAATATTTTACAATGATAATATTTAGTAAAACATCAATTCTGGTCTAAGACCATGATCATTTAATAATTTCTTTGAAAAGGATAACCCGACACTAAGCCCGTAAGTCTGGCATAGCTTACGAGCACTTCTAGGTGATCAGCCTATAGTACTCTATGTTGATCAACACTACATTCATTAAATGTGTGTACGTTTAAGTTGTGGCAACCTCACGTGCCCATCGAATAATCGATGAAAAAATACATTTATTTATTCATACTCAAGCTTACCTTGAATCCGTACAAACCAATTGGCGTAGGATAGCGTTAGCAATTCTATATTGAATGTCTTATAAATAAATCAATCAACCTTTCAAGATTAGTCTAGCCGAGTTAAAACTGGCATCGACCTTTTTGTAAAACCATTCATGCATCTCATAACATGAATCACTCAAAACCTGGCTAACACGAAGGTTAGACAAGCGATAAGAAAAACTTGCCTTTAGCGCCTGCTATAGTAAAATTACTTTTCCTTTGGGTCCTTACAGTCTCTACAACACATAACCACATAACATACCACATTAGGTCATGAATGAACATACATGGTTCCTAATGAATCTTACTCTTCTTCTCAATCTAATCATGTATTAGATTTGTTATTATTGGTTCCGGCTTGGCGTTGTTCTTTTACATCGTTCTTACCAACTTCTTTCTTTTCTATAATTTAATTGAAATTATTTCATTAATACTACTTGGTTCGAGTTAATCATCCTTCCTCATGGCTTACTAACGTCCTTACGTTATTAATCAAAACTCGATCATCATTGGTGAAGTACCAACATTAAATACCATTCATAGTTTACTTAACTATAAATAAGTTAGAGTAAGCCAACAATGATTAGAATTTGGTTCAATCACTTTGTATAGTTTATTACCATGTGGAGTAAGCATTGTTTCCGGCTTGCTATCAATTAGTGCATGTTCGGTATCTAAATTTCTAATTTGGCAAGATTACAGACCTAGCTTATTATTGTTCAAGCCAAGGTTTATCATTTTCTTCATTTTGATCAATACTTATGCTCTCTAGTTGTTTTCAAGCTTGAGTTTAGAATATAGTCAGTTCACCTATGATTCTCAATTGTTCTATGTTATGTTGTTATTAAACAACTGTTGTGTTATCAAGCATTGTTGATTCAACTAGTTCCCTAGTTGATGATTGTTAAACTTCAAATTACACTTGAAAGCTTATCCAAACCAAACTTTCTTTGGTGCGGACTTGTAATCTAAATACTGAGATGAACAACCCTATTATTAGGGGTTTACGCTTAGCGTTGAAATGGTTGTGCACAATACATTGTACGAAGGGTTGATCCCCCTAAGTACGTGAAGTCCTTATAGTCTTATGACTGTTAAAGTTAAAGTTGAAAGATTACTTATAACTGTGGACATGGTTTGTGGTCATTAGACCCTCAGTAGTATATTTCAAAATGTTAATGGAACATATTATTCAGTTCTATTGAGCCTATTATTTGGCAAATGATGTAAAGTTTTTTCATTCTTATTTCAAGTGAGCTTTGTTTGCTCGCTCTTGCTTATATAATTATTACAGCTAAAGATGAGAAGGTAGATGTACCTAGCACTAGTAAGGGAAAAGGGAAGATGAACAAGTATTGAAGACTTTTATTTTGTTGACAGTTATTTATTAGACTTTAATTAGATTGATGTAATGAAGTATTTATTTAATTTCCGCATTTGAATGATTGTAATTAAAGGTTAGACAACCTAGGAGATTTTTATTAATATAATCCTGTATGGGCAGGTTTTATTATTCAATTTTATTATGATTGGGTAGTTAGATATGAATGTTTGATTAAGTGAACACCAAATCTTGAGGTAATGAGGTAAATATATGAGATTTAGATGCTTGCACAATTACTATAAAAGTAGAGTTAAAGAACTTGCTCAAAGTAAAAAGACAAGTTTAGAAACTTTCCTCGAGCATAAGCTATAATATTAAACTCACATTTCACCTACATATAGGTTTAGAACCATCACCTATTAGATATACTCACATTCACGTTCCAACATAACACGCATTTCTAGTTAGACTTATTATTTTAGCATAAGTCTTAAGATACTATGCAAATATCAAAAATTACAAGTGTTAACCTTCACAAAACATGTTTACTATTCATCACACTCACTAAGTTCTTATATACCATGTTCATCATTTACTAAACATTCGAAACTTTGAATTTATCAATCACATATCATGGTTCTGTTTTAGCCTTCTTACTACATGTTTAACACATTAACACAGCCTTAGACCAAGTAGTAAGGTTTCCCCAAACTCTGCAGCAGCAGCAGACATCTCTGCCTCAGATCAGTGTGTGGCGCAGCTGCGCAGTTTTTTGCCTTGGCACCAGCGCAGCTGCGCTGGTGCACGGACAGACGCAGAGTCAGCTATGAACAGTAGTCGACTTTAGCCCAACAAACACGAATTTCACCCACTAAACAGTAATAGTAACACATAAAATAAATATAACACTATCATAAACATGTTTATTAACATATTCCACCAATTATAGCAATTTAACAACAACAAAAACTATTTTAATTTCTCAAAATTCATATTTTCATACTAAAACTCCATTTTTGACATCTCTTGCAAAAATCATCACTGTAATCTCTATGCTTGGCCAAATTGCTTCGTTCAAATTACATTGTGCTCGTTTCTTAATGAACTAACATATACAAGACTCAATTTACAATTTAGCATACAATTTAACCATCAAAATTGGTACTTACATGAGCCATATGAGAAAATACATACAAACATACACTGTCGAAAATTTTCTTCTACTGTAAACCGAAATTATCCGAAATTAGTATGCAATTTACTTGTTTAAACATACTCTAGCATCTCCAACACATATAATCATCATTGTATAGCAACAATTCAACAAATTTATAATTCACAGAATATATAAAAGTTTGCCGTAAATTCATATATATGTATATATATATAAAATATTGAAATTAGGGAAAAATTACCTTCAATTAGCTAAGATAATCCTTGTTAATCACTGAGAATAGATTTAACAAACTCATAACTTGTTTTGAAAATTACAGCCTTTTCTCTCTCAAAACTCTCTTGTCTCTAAGTTTTTCTCTGACAAAACTTCTTCTCTGTTCTTACTTAGGCTTTAACCAAATAGAATATACGTAACTAAAAACTAACGTAC
Source organism: Panax notoginseng (assembly GCA_016801055.1). Taxonomy (NCBI): domain Eukaryota; kingdom Viridiplantae; phylum Streptophyta; class Magnoliopsida; order Apiales; family Araliaceae; genus Panax; species Panax notoginseng. Next base: position 119,897,382 of record CM029019.1, read on the forward strand.
TAATTTAAAACGCCTAAAAACTGACACTACTAATGACCTTATTAAATTAGCAGTTACAAAAATTTTATATATATATATATATATATATATATATATATATATATATATATATATATATATATATATATATATATATATATTTATATTTTGTTTATTTAATTAAAATTATAAATTCAAAATTTAAAAGAAATCCAAAAGTCATAGGGCTTTGTTTGACAAATCATTTAAAATTAAAGAGTTTACATCCTTAAGCATTGTTTGGGTAAAACTAAATTAAACTACTTTAATTTATTTTAATAACTCCTTATAATATAGTTATTTGTCACACTATATTTAATCAAGCTTTCATACTTAATTTAATTAATTCAAACAACAATTAATTAAATAAATCATTTAACCACATAACTCAATACAAATAATTAACCATCAAATTGAAATATCAATATAATAATAATTTTCTTAACTCGTTAATTATTTATTTAACAAATAATTAACCAAATAAAATCAAATCAATTAAACAAATATTTATTCAACGATAAACACATCCATTAAATATTTTTATAATTCAATAAATATTTAATATTACAATTAAAAATTCTGGAATATTACAGTACTCGTATAATACCTTGTATTATACGAGTATTCATTACCTTGTACAATACCTACGTATTATACGATCATCGCTTTAATTTATTATACACATTTAAATTCCTTTTCGAAAATCACTTTCCCTAACCGTTAGGTTTTAAGTCCGCAAACGAAAAACTGCATTTGACATAACTGAAATATTATTGGATAATTCATCTCACTTTGATATTTTATCGTTACGTATTTCTCGGAAGTTCAAAAATAATTCCCGAGCAGAAATGCGTGAATAGTATTTTTCGGAAAAATTTTCGGAAAGTTTTTATTTTCATCTTGGAAATTTAAACACTTTAATTCTACCACGTAGCCAAAATACTACGACATTCCGACATATCTGGGTCATAGAACAACCTTCAGTTCACTTACTCCCATAAATAATCAATTAAATTCATTTAATCCACATAATCAAATAAAAATTTAATTCTCATAAAAATCTAATTTTCTCGGGCATTACAAAATGAGTTCAAAGAAACTAAAAGTTTTAGAAGTTAACATCAACGTTAATAAGTGCGGGAAACCAAATTTGTTTTAAACCATATCCTTATGTGTTGGTACTGTGTTCAAAAATATTATGGTACTAGCAAGAGAACTAGATTTTTGAAAATGTCAGTTCTGGTTTTGGCAAGGAGTAGTGCGGCCGCGCCTAGCTACAAAGTGGTCAAGAGCAGTTTGTTAACTGTCTCGAATGTAGAATATGTCTATATATATATATATATATATATATATATATATATATATATATATATACTTTAAAGACTATACAAGATGAAGTAAGACTTTTTTCGAAAGAATAAGCATTAGAGTATAATGAGCTAACAACATAGTTATCCTAATCATATATTGGAGAAGTGAAATGAAACAATGTAAATTTTTATTATATTAAGAATATATGAAATGTATGAATGATGGGTATGAATCCATAATTATATAACTGTGTAGGAACACACGCAGTGCAGATAAGCTTTAAGCAGTTAAGTCATAGTTGATAAACTACAAATCAGGCAAATCTTTCAGTTCCTATTTGATATATGAATTTGATAACTGTTAGTTAAGCTATATTATGCTATGCAAATGTTGATGTATATATATGAAATGCATATAAGATATGTATGAAATTTGAAAGTTGATATTTGATGATATGCTTGTGAAGTAAATCTCTATGCATGTTATGTGAAGAGTAACATGCGTAGTAAATATTAATTGATTCTGAATGCATGAACTGAATATGCTATTATATGTTATGTGATGCATGAAAACTGTTAGAATTTCTGGGCTGTCGAGCTCACCCTTGCAAATAATCACTTTTACAGGTTAAGGACTCACGGTAAAGATTACGTGCTACTTGATTTATAAAGATCAATAATATCAAAGGAGATTGATTCATTTGTTTAAATATATACTCTTGAACCATATTTAGGTTCTAGAAAATGTACGTGATAATACATGTTAAGTTGTAAAGTTGTACTATGTGATACATAGAGAAATTCGAATCGAGATGTAAAAATTTATATCGAAATTTGGATAGAATGAATCATAACATAATTTGATTCAAGGATATGTAATTAATTCAAGTTAAGATATCAATAAAAGATTTATTTTTAAAGGAGATTAAAAAAGTTTAAATTTTTTCACATATTTTTATAACATCAAATATGATGTAACACAGGAATGGTAAATGACCAAGATTTGAAACTTATAAAAGTTTGGAATTATTACAAATATCCTAGAAATGGAAATAATTTATATTCTAAATTGTAACAAGCTAAGTTATATATTCATTAAGTTATGAATAAAAGATATAAATAGTTTGACGATAGTAGTATCGTGGCGAACTGGATCCAAGGTTCGAAGGGACCTGGATTTGGGGGCGCCACAGGTTGGTATCAAAGCTGTAGGTTATAAACTTTTGGTAAGTGTACCTTAGGCTATAACCTGAGAGAGAGAGAGAGAGATAAAGATTAAAATATATATAAGTGAGGATTCAAAGAAGAATCTTGAAGTATCTAGAGAATGAGAATTCAGGAGTTTCCTACCTCCGGTAATAAAAATGTTAAGATGATGTCTATAAGATGAAAAGGACAAATATAACAAGAATGAACTCGGATGGAGTTTTGTTGATAATAGGGAAAGAACCCTAAGGTAAATTGATGATCACGACGTGATCGGATTGAGCTATGAAGTGATAAATAGTCTGTAACGAGTAAATATGTATAGCTTGATGCTATAAGAGAATGTACTATGAAATGGTACGATATAAACTCATGTGGAGTTATAAATGATGAGATACAAAAAATTCGTATCGAGCAAAGAGTAAGTTAAGAGTGAGATAAAGTTAAGTGGGATTTCAGTTGAGGACTCATGTGAGAGCTGAGTTGTACAAACTGTTGTATGGGCGGAGGCTTTGTGCTCGTGCTCGGTTCCTCACAATGATAATCAATGGAATGTCGATGTCGTGCTATCGATATGCTTATGGTGAGAAGGTGGTTCTTTTCTCATACCATATTTGATAGATAGAGACTATTAAGATTAAGATAGAGAACATTAAGATTAGGCGCGGTTCTTAAAACTAATGCATATGGTAAGTTCGTGACTCATAATCATATGGTATGTTTTGAACCCCTCAGTGAATGGACGCCTATGGTCTGACTAGGGTAACTTTCTAAACTCATATAATTATGGAAAGCTCCTGGATTTCTAAAGTGTGGTAAGTTTGATGAACTATATCGGGTTTATATATGTTATAAAGTTAGAAATTTTGGTATAGTGAGCATTGATCGTGTTAAAGATTGATAGAATGAAGTAATGGAATATAGATTGAAGTTGATGGAGAAATATAGATTTTCTAAATCTTCTAGCTCTGCTAGATTTTCAAAATTTATTGACTTCGTGCTAATATTTTCACTTCTATTTTCTTGGAAAATATTGGATCATGTGATTGAACCAATGATGCTTAAAAACAATATCGTTATTCTTATGTCTATGCTAATTGTTTCAGCTAAGACAAAAATGATTTGAAAATTTTTAAAACATATTTCTGACCATTTACATCATTTAATATGGTGTAGAAATGGTAAACGATGGAGTCATCAATGCAGTTGAACCTAGTGTTGGTTGTGATCAAAAGATCGTCAGCCCACTATGGTATGATGTAATATGACAAAGTCACCTAATGGCGAAATCCTCAACATACTACTAATCTGGTACGTTATCATGACGTCATAAAAGAATTTTTGGTTTTCTTTTAAATTATGAAGAAGGTCAATTAAGTTGGCCAAATTATTTCGATTGATGTCCGAATTATTGATAAAAGTCTAAGCTATTTGATTCGGCTAGACGACTGTTGAAAAATATTTGTGAAATTCAAGCATTCTTGAGTATTTGTGCCAAATCAGATAGCTCTGGTGCGGACTCAGGTGTTGAAAAGCTGAAGTGAACAACCCTATAAGGGGACATATTTTCGGGGACAATGGTTCGGAGCGTAACGCATATAGTCATTACAAAACACTACGTTACGGCCCAACGTAGTGGTATAATAAGCTGGCCACCAAGTGTACTTGTGTGAGTGTTTTCAGTCTTTATGATTGATAAACACTCTGGTTTGCAGTGTGAAAGATTATGTTGAAGCACTAGTTCACGGTTTTGTGTGACCCCTCATCATAATTTGGAATATGAGTTATTCATACTATAATAACCCAATATTTTCAACATAATTAAATAAGAAATTTTGTATATAAATTTTTTTATATAAGGTGGGCATATGTGCAAAGTACAGTATATGTACATATGTGATAAATAAAATTTATTTATTACATGAATAATTGTAAATAATTTCTTTTAAGAATTATTGATCATTATAGATTATACTCTTATAATAAATTAATTTTGTAATAAAAAGATTTATTAATTATTTTTATGAAAATATGATTATTGTATATATGATATGATAATTAGAATTATTATGATAAGTGATGTAATACCCGAGAATTTTCACGACTTATTAAATGAATATATTAATGGAAATGAATATTTATTTGAATATAAATGATTTTGTGTTACAAGATGAGTAAACTCAATTATATTGAATAATTGAATAATTGAGAATATATGAAATTTGTGATGAACTCGTTGAAAGCCTTGTGTGGCACGGTGATGGAAAATATTAATGATTATATTAATTATCGAAAGAACTGTTAAGCGAACAATTAATCTATATTAATTGTTATTTGTTATTAAAGAATATCGGTTAAATATTAATGGTGATTAATAGTATGTGACTATTATTAATGTAAGAGATATAATAACAATGAGCAACGTGTTTATAAATATAACAAGATTCTTAATTGTTATAAAGATTAGTAATGTCATTGATTAATAAGGAAGGGATTAGTTAATATTATTATTAATTAATTGGTAAGATAAATAATTTATTAATTGCTATATGCAAGCATGTGATAGTTAAATGTATATGTATAGTAGCTACCTATATGCATAATATAAAGTGTAAAGTGCAATGTGGCTATATTATATATAAAAACCATATAAGGAGATTTATATATATATTGAGACCATATGTTATGAATACATCATGAAATGCTTATGTGACAATATATGTGTGGGTATACATTAAAATACAATGAACATATTGTAAACTATTATTATAATAAAGAAGGCAATGTAATGTGATAACATCCGAATAAAGTATATCGGTGTGATAAAATGTACATGGATTATATAATGTAAGTATAAAACTTATATTTAAATTTCTAATATGGTAACAATTGTACCTTAATATTACATTATGGGAATTAAAAGAACTAAACCAAGCCTTAGTTGATCAAGTTACTGAGATTTTTATCTTGTCCCAAATTAAGTGTCACAAAAGTACATGAACAGTGATCTAAAGGCTAGTTTATGTATTCTCCAAGTGGCTAATCCTAGGTGATCATTTGCTAGCTAAGTGGCTGGTAAGGGGTGGTTGATCAACTCTTGATTAACCTTTGTATCCTCCCATTACACCATGAATTCAACTTTAGTGTAAAACAAATGTCCAGTCCAAACTTCTTCTATAAATAGCAAACTCAATTCTCAGTTGGTGTTGCTTGAAATTTGTCTGATAATTCTAAGTTGAGAGTTTCAAGTAACTGAGCAATTATAGAAGCATACTCAGTGTGTGAGGAGTTCAATTCAAGCTTAAGGAGGTATAAATTCTACTTTTGTGTTCTTGAGCTTAAGTTGTCAAATTCTTGAAATTCTCATGCAATCTCTGATAATTGATGTAAAATAGCACGCCATTGTGTTATCTGAGCTTGTATACATGATTAGGAGCAGTGTAGATGATCTGGGTACATGTTTGGTGTTTGTTATGTTGGAACTCTATAGAAACAGAGTCCTTATTTTTCGTTCTGATCGAAGTGGCGCGACCGCGCCACTTCTATAGTACATGACCGCGCGGCCGCGCTGGCTGCCAGTCTTGTGTACTAATTTTTGTGATTCTGTCTTGGTCTGAGTATGATATGTTAATTAGTTCATGTATATATATAACCTGCACATATGGACTGAGATTTCTAGGCATATAGTAAGCCATGTTAGTTGATTTTAGTTTGATTATTCAAAGAGAACTTAAAGAGTTAAAAACTAGTTTTGATAAACCTTTTTCAAAAACATGTCCTGACTTTATGTGCCAATGTATCAAGTTCTGATATACATTAAAATGTGACCAATATCTTAGTTACCTTGTTGGTGAGGGTATGATGTAGTCAAGCATGAGTTAAAAGAAAAGTGCAAGTAAAAGACTATATTAACTATGTGTACATGAACTATGCATAAACTAAGTTTTGAACTTCAAAACATACCTATGTGACCTATTATGTGGTTATGGAAGCATGTTATGTGAACTTACCTTACATGCTTAAATACGTTTTACTAATGGAAACTTAAAGTTTTGAAAATGAACTTGATAAACTCTATGTACGCTTTGAGTTAAGATTTGTGAGCATGCTTATATGGTTTAACTTGTGTATGTTAGACATCATGATTAAGTGGGTCATGCATATAAATGTAATTACCATGGATGCCTAACTAGACATATGCATGATAAAAAGGGAATATGATAAATCTAAACGGTGTAAAATTTCATAACATGAACTACATGACTAATCACTAGTACAAAACTATAAAAAGACAACACTTAAAAGATAACTTGATTATAAAAAATGTTGTGGTATTTTTTTTTTACAACGTTTTTTAACAAAACGTTATAGATACATATAAAAAACGTTATGTATTTAATTAGAGAATTTTTTGATTTTAAATAGATAACCCTTTTTTAAAAAAAAAACTTTATCAATGTAAAAAACACGTACAAAACACGGACAAAAAAAAAACGCGGAACTTAAAATTTTAAATTAAAACAACTGTTTAGATCTAGTTTCTTCTCTATCCTGTCTCTGTATTTTCTCTCTTAACGATGGAGGTAGCAATTCTTCGTCCAGTCCCTCCACTTCTTCACTTCCCTCCCCCACCGTGACGGCTGCTCCAGCGGTGAATCGGCAGGATTACTACTCATCGGAAGAAGAGTACCAGGTTCGAGCGCGAGGCCCAAAACTTCGAAGACGATCTCCAAATCCTCAAACAACTCCTCTCCGATCTGGAATGCGTCGGCCCTGCCGATTCTCTCTCTTCACGCCGCGACCTCCTCCAAAATTACTTTAAAGCCCTCGCCGCCGTCGAATCAGGCTTCCCTATTTCTCCAGACAAAGACCATTGCTAAAGGGAATACCCCTGGTGTTTGTGCCAAAATTTCGAGACAGGTGAGTTTTGGATATTAATTCAGTGATTAATTTATAGTTAACCTATACAGCCATCAAAAACTATGATTAGGTAGGAGAATTATTATGAAAAGTTGTAAAATTTAGACCAATTTTAAGATTATGTATGGGTTTTGGGAAATGCAAGTATTGAATATGGTAATTGCACATCGTGTTAGATACAAATTTAGTGAATTTAGCTTAAAGAACTAAAAGCTGAGGTAAATTTGGTCAAAATACAGTAATTTGTTGATTTATGTTGTGTGGTTTATGTTGAGCTCAAGTAATGCATATGTTGTTCAAAGATTGCTGCCTTGATTTGGTATGAACTAGCATGTGTGAGACTTTAGTATTTTTCCTAACATCTAAAGGAGAACTGTCCAGCACTGATGAGAAAAAATATAAAGCTCTGAAGCGTGCTACAGGGAGAGAAATTTCACAGAGTGCTAATGTTATATGCTGCACTTGTGTTGGAGCCGGAGATCCTCGGTTGGCTAATTTTAGATTTCGCCAGGTTGATCTTCTGATGTGTAATTATGGTAATTGTGCTGGTGCAATTTTGTTTTTATTTCTTATTCATATACTTAAATTTTGTTTACCTGTTTGCAGGTGCTGATTGATGAGTTAACTCAAGCAACTGAGCCCGAGTATCTAATTCCTTTGGTTCTTGGGGTGAAGAAGGTTGTTACCAGGATTTGCTTATTATTATTATTATTTTTGTTCACGGTGCTTTATATTGCTGTTGTGGAGCATTTATTAATAAAAGATGTCTGTGTTAGGTGGTTCTTGTTGGTGATCATTGCCAGCTTGGTCCTGTCATTATGTGCAAAAAAGCAGCTCGTGCTGGACTAGCACAGTCTCTGTTTGAGCGTCTCGTGCTACTTGGCGTGAAGCCAATTAGATTGCAGGTTATAATCCTTAATGCTTTTGTATACATATGTATGGCCAAAGCATATGTACGTCTCGTGCTACTTAGCTTGAAGCCATTTCGTTGTCAATTTATTATGTTACACATTGTCATTAATGAACAGGTTGATGCTGACTACAAGCTGAAAGATATGAAGAAGATATACATGGAGTTGGAAATGAAAGGAAAAGGATACAAGAAAAAGCTTGATGATTTGCATAATGATCTCTCAAAGCAAATGGAACAGTAAGCATTAACTTATGACATATATAGGGTGGTGCACGATTCCTTAAAAGTATATTCAACCCTCCTTTTCTTTTATTGTTTTTGGTTGGTTGCAGGATCCAGAAAGATTTAGTGGACCCGGAAAAGCTTCAAGCAACACTAGCAGATGAAAGTCTAGCTGAAGCTTGTGACCTTAGAAAGGGTCTTGAGATGCTAGCACTGATTGAAACTCAATTGAAAGAGATGAATCCAAATCTTGATTCCATCTCAGAGTATGCATTCTGTTCACACGTGAAGTAAGACACTTGTGTTTTTTTTAACTGTTTTAGTTTGCTAAGGGTACTCGGTATGGCAGTTATTTAACAAAAGTGTCCTTGTACAATGAACGAGTGGCGGATCTTAATTCTGTAACCCAGCAGTGTGATGATGTAAAAAGGCAATATGATGAATGGAGAAAGAAACGGCAAGGCTTCCCTTTCATCATAATCTCTATCATCTTCTCTCATATATTGACACAATTATTTATTGATATTAACCAGTTACTTCAGGTTAGATGAGTTCATGGTTGGATTTAACACAATTTCATTAAAGCTAAAAGAAATGTATAAGGTTTGCCCTCGATGTTTAATCCCTCTCTTTCTCTCTCTTGCTTAGCTATAGAGTTTCAGATGGTCATGCATCTCCCTTTTGTTTCTGTTCAGTTGGGATTGCAATGGCTGAATTACTAGAATCTGAATCTATAGAGTTTTTGAAACTAGTGGGTGCATTTTATCCTTTCAACCTTCCACTAGTGGGGCAAATAACTTACTCCTTTGTTAGTTCTTTACGGCTTATTTATCAGTTCTGTTCATTTGCCCTATTTCTGGTGGCCTGGTGCTTGTAGTTCAGAATTCCCTATAATCGGTTTTGTCAAGCTGTCCTTTCCTTTTTTGTTATGCCATAATTGGTTGATGACTATAGTTCTTATGATCTGTCGACAGATGATCACGCTTAGAGGTGATGTAGAACTTGAGTTAGTGGACTCTTTAGATCCTTTCTCTGAAGGTGTTGTTTTCAGTGTCAAACCACCTAAGAAGAGCTGGAAGAATATTGCAAACTTATCTGGCGGCGAGAAGGTATCCTTTGAAAACCGAAAGTGGGTACCTGCTGAATTTTTGTAATCCTTTTCACTCAATAAGTGATGGTGTACCTGCTAAATTTTGCAATCCTTTTCACTCAATAAGTGATGGTGTACCTGCTGAAATATTGCAAACTAGAAGTAGAGCTACGCACGCCAGAGCCATTGAGTGAAAAGGATTACAAAATTCAGCAGGCATCAAAGTGGGCATGTTTACCTTGAAATGCATGGTTTCTTATGGCAGCTGAAATGCACGGTTTCTTATATATCTTGAGCCTATAAAAGTGGGCATGTTTACCTTGAACCTTTTGGGTGTTAAGTTCATTGTCCTGTACTTTTGTAGCTCATCTACATGAATTTTCGGTTTCTATTTTTTCTGTTGGGATGAATACAATAGCTAAGTGTTTCCAATTATTCTCTTATTGACTAATCTTCACATGTCTATTTGTTGCAGGCATTAAAAGTGATTTGGATTAAAATCTCAGTTTTGGCATAACCCAAAAGTAACGATGCTTATAATTATTCATATGGCCTTTCCTTTTAGCTCAGTAATTTCTGTTTTTTACGATCACTTGGCCTTTTCTTTTTGAAATTCTTTATCTCAACCTTGCTAGTGTTATTACATGCATATTATTTCAACATGTTTTATTAACATGATGATTGATTACTCCACCGAGAATGCAGCCTTGCAAAGAGAACTATCGGCAGGTGATTCATCACTCTACTCCCAGTTTTCGATATTTATTGTTACCATGGCTATACTGCTAATTGAAAAATCAATATAAGTTTGCACAAGTAAATGAAAATATTTGAGGGAGTAACATTAGCCATAAACAATTTTCGAAGTCAAAAACTTTTATTTATCTGACATCCTTTTCCTTGTCTGTATTAATCCTGAACTGTGAATGCAACAGAGGAGGTGGGGAACACTGTTGCTTTTCTGGCGTCACCACTTGCTTCAGCAATTACGGGTGCTGTTGTGTATGTTGACAATGGTCTGAATGCAATGGGGGTGGGAGTTGACAACCCAGTATTCAAAGATCTTGACGTTCCAAAAGACAACAACAGCTGAAGGCAGTGACCATCAATCATTCTCGTATCAGTTATGTGAATCGAAAAATTTTGATTATATAAAAAATAAATGTATGCCATCCCATCTTTTTTATATCATTCGAGAATAGTTCAGTTGACATGATGTTTAGCATTGACATTTTTTGTTTTTAGTTACATGGTATCAATTTGGGATTTCAGTACACTGTCACCTTTGCCATATGTAGTAGCTAGGAGCTGTTGTTGACATTCTTAAATTAATCTCACTTTCACTTCACAATTTATAATAATTAGTACAGTAGCAAGTAAGGATCGATTCCACAGAGAGTAAAGTTGTTTTAGAATTATTTTATTATTTTAACAGAAAATAAAGATGGGGGATTTTTTAAAATTATTTTTAAACTGAGAACAAGAATTAATGATGAAATTAACCAAATATGTAAAAACTTCAGTTATGCAGTTCAGTTTCACCGAGTACAACAATTAATTAATCAAGTTATTATTATTTTTCCTTCAATGAAACTATTAGCCCTAGATAACAATAAGTGCTGCTATCCAAAATTCTCCTTAGATTATCATTGTATGAAACAAGTTTTTCACCAGATTTTAACTAGCATACAACCTAGAACAAGTTCTCTAGATTTAATATGATAGAAGCATTAAGAAATAGAGAATTAGGCTAATCCAAGCAACAAACACATAAACTCAATTTGTTTAACTTGTTTTCTGATAATCTTAGCAATAAACAAAAGCTTGTCCACAATTATTATTACCAAGTTGCTACTTGTGATGAAGACAGATATCAATTACACGTAATACCAATCTTAATCTAGCATATGATAACGATCAAACTAATTCAATTGGTCATATTAAATTAATTAGATCAATTAGCATGCAATCAATGAAAATAGATTATCAGAAGAAATTTCACACAAGAAGGAATAAATAATAATACTCAATTAATCAATTACTTGTAACAAGGATTCACCTCTCTTTAGAACTAAATGAAAAGAACTAGCCTGACATGCTCTTGAGTCTGCACTCCAATAGATGATTGTTGATAATTAAATGAATAAAACCATGACTCTCATCCTCTATTTATAGTGCTAGACAAAGTCCTAAATCCAATAGGAAGTAGAAATCCAAGTCCTAAAGGAATTACAAATTATACTAATTTCCATAAAGAAATAGAATTCAATTTGGAAATAAATCTTAGTCTAAATGAAATCCTAATTACAATAGAATTGTAAAAATTAATCTTCTAGAATCTAAAATTCAGATTTGAAATTGGAATTAAATTCCAAAATTTGCCATGTGCTTAAACTCATTGTCGCGTGAATCCAAATCCATTTATGATACTAATTGTTGAATCCTTGATTTGCTAGGAATCCCGTAAACCTCCTCCAATTTATTTTCAAAATCATGAAACCCCTTCAATTGTACCTAAAATAAAAATATAAGAATAATGAGTTTATTTAGGCACAAAATAAATACAAAAGATTAAGTATTAAGGGATAAAAATATAACATATTTCATACTCATCAAATTCCCCCACACTTGTCTTTTTACACGTCCTCGTGTAAACCAAAAGTTTGTTTTCCAGAAAAATTCTATTCAACCATAGTGTCAAAAGATTTCAAGTTACAAATCATGACTATCAACACTAAATTTGTAGAAATCTAATTAACACCTTATCAATCAACTCACAATTACCAACCTTACCATTTCACCAATGAATTTCATTAAATCAAACTATAGCCACATAAATAACTTTCCCAAAATAATCATACTTACTCAACTTAATTACCATGGAGAAAAAACTGTGCACACTGACTCACAACCAAGAACAAAATTTTCTTGCTTTTTAATTTTTTTCATAGAACCTTCTTTTTAGCATAGATGAATGTATTTTCATGCTTTTTTTTTCCATATATTTTTTTTCTCTTTTCTTGACATGTGCAATGTCTCCTTTTCTTAGGCTTTTTAGAGTTACTCATTAGCGAACTTTCCACCAACGACTCCCAAACTAGATGATTTTAGGGCGCTAGGTGTAGAGACACCCCTAAAGGCTTACTTATTCAAGTAACAAAGGCCACAAAAGTTGACTAGTCAAGCTGCTTTTATCCATCGTACTTTTCAGTGTGAATACCGATGCTTCCCGAGGCTTAGATATTTCGCACAATGGACATTGAAGTAGATTTTCAATTTTTTTTTCATTCATCATTTTTTTCCACATGGTTTTGCAACAACATAAGCAAGTTAAACAGTTCTAAGTCATGAAATCAGTGCACATAGACAACTCCACAAATAACTTAGCCAAATAAACATGTTTCTCATATTCAAGTACTCATGTATCACAAATTCAATTCAAATCAATTACTATGGATCATGGCTTAGTTGTCATCATTCATTAACAAATTAAGCATCAAACAAATTCTGAATTTTAGTATTAATTTTTAATCTTTGACTTTAACCTTCGAACACATAGGCAAATAGAATCATGGAACCCAAGTTTTCAGAATTTTTGTTTTCAATTTTTTTCAATCTTCCCATCAAATTTTTTTTCAATTTTTTCAATCTTCCCATCAAAATTAAATTATTCTTCCTATATAAAACCTAAATCTCCCCCTCACACTCAAACCGTACATTGTCCCTAATGTAAGAAAATTATGCAAAGAAGAAAGAAACTACTTACTAACATGCAAAAACTAAAAAGTAAAGGGATAGAAAAATTAAATCTGGAATCTTGGGTTCCCTCCCAAGCAGTTGCCCGTGTTTAACGTCTTTGGCCTGACGTCATGCCTCTCTTCTCAGATTTCATAGATTGGATCGTCTAGCTCCACCATCTCAATATTTTCCACATGATGCCCCTTATAGAAAGCCTTTAATCTATGTCCATTCACCTTAAAGGTCTTGCTTGTGCTTGGGCTTTGAATCTCAACTGCACCATGAGGAAACACATTAGTGATAACAAAAGGACCAACCCATCTATATCTCAATTTACCTGAAAATAACTTAAGCCGAGAGTGATATAGCAAAACTTTTTGTCCCACAATAAAGGTTTTTCGTACAATCTGCTTATCATGAAAAGCTTTGGTCTTTTCCTTGTAAATCTTTGAACTTTCATAGGCTTCATTCCTCAATTCTTCCAACTCTTGTAACTGCAATTTTCTGTGTACTCCAGCTGCTTCCAAATTCATGTTGCACTGCTTGATTGCCCAAAAAGCCCTATGCTCCAACTCAACAGGTAAGTGGCATGGTTTCCCAAACACAATCCTGTATGGTGACATCCCAATAGGTGTTTTGTATACAGTTCTATAGGCCCAAAGTGTATCATCTAATCTCATACTCCAATCCTTTCTGCTCGGGTTGACTACCTTCTCCAAAATGGATTTGATCTCTCGGTTAGATACCTCAGCTTGACCATTACTCTGCGGATGGTAAGATGTAGAAACCTTGTGTAGAACATTGTATTTCTTGAACAAAGTCGCTAACACCCTGTTGCAAAAGTGGGCTCCGCGATCACTAATGATGGCTTTTGGTGTTCCAAACCTGACAAATATGTTAGTCCTAACAAAATCTGCAACAACTTTAGAATGTCAGTCCTAGTGGCTTTAGCTTCCACCCATTTTGAGACATAATCAACAGCTAAAAGAATATATAAATTTTCAAAGGATGAAGGAAAATGTTCCATAAAATCTATACCCCAGACATCAAAAATCTCAACAATTAATATAGAAGTTTGGGGCATTTGATTTCGTTGAGAAATATTCCCCGTCTTTTGGCAATTAACACATGTTTTACAAAACATATAGGAATCTTTAAAAAGCGATGGCCAATAAAAACCACTTTCCAAAACTTTATTAGCAGTTCTTTTTGGACCAAAATGTCCTCCACAAGCATAAGAATGACAAAAGGAAAGGATAGATTAAAATTCACTGTTAGGCAAACATCGTCTAACTATCTGGTCAACACAAAATTTCCATAAGTATGGATCATCCCAAACATAGTGTCTAGCATCACTTTTTAATTTTTCTTTTGGGATTTGGAAAATTCTTTAGGAAAATATGCACTTACCAAATAATTCACCGTATCTGCATACCAGGGACTCTTAGCATGAATGGAAAGTAACTTGTAAGACCCCGAATTTTATGAAATAAAAGTATTCAATTTTTCTTATAATTACTATTCAGTAAATGGTTAAATTGATAAAAGTTTAACGTTATGAGTGAAATATAATTTTTTTTCAAAATAAGCAAGTGGTTATAAAATAATCATTGTTGTCGGGGAATATTCGTTTGGTCGTGGAATATTCTTTCTGTCGGGGAATATTCGTACGACGGCGCAGCCATTTGTGGGCCCCATAACAGAATAACTGTCGGATGAAGAAAACGACAAATTTGAGTTTTTACAAATAACGGCGTAGTTGTTATCGTTAACACTGTTGGAATACCCGTTGGTTAAAATACAGTAATACGCGTTATTGCACAGTAGCACACAGTATTGCACAGTATTTTTAAAATTATTGATTCTTACGTAAGAAGGCACTACTCAATAATTGTTACAGTAATTACTGTTCAATATTTTACTTTATTGATTCAATAATTGCTGCGTTGATATTTTATATTATTTTTGTTTCAATAATTGTTGTTGCACAGTATTTTCTATTATCAGATCAATAATTCATATTATTTGAATAATATTATTAGATAGCATTATTGGCAATGTCTAGAAAGTTCTGTCTAAGGAGAGGTTTGGTCACCTAATTGCGCGCCAGTAAGGAAAAATTCTTATTGGAAAGCCCCCTCTTTCCTGGGAACGGCCTGGTTGTCACAAATGTGATTCTGTAATATTATATGTGAATAATTAATTATTGATTCATATGATAAGAAAATATTTATTTTATGTGGATATAAATGAGGGATATATTTTTGTGGTTAAAAAATGAAGGAGTTAATGTTGAGATTTTTATCCGTATTTTTGTCGGAATGGAGGTATTAAAAATCAGGGTTTTTGAGATATTTTGCGGGGGTTATAATTTTTAATCCGACCGTTGGATCGTGGTAATTTTTGGATATGTTATACATATATAAGTTGAGTATATGTCCATAAATTTTGAACCGTTAAAAATGAACGTATGATTTGTTATGAATTTTACGATATGACTGGTTCAGAAATTGTTGAATTTTCGGAGTTTATCATTTGGTGGAAAATTCTAGAATTGGTGGGCCCCACTTGTGGTTGGTGAAGAAATGTGCTGAATTATATTTCAAATGTGGTGGGTGGGAATAGTAGCAGGTAAAGCCATCAGGTTGCAGGTCAAACCTACTAAAATTTTCCTATAAATAGAGGGCTAAGTTAGAATTAAAAATCACACCAGAATTCATAAGTTTTCTCTCTTTCTCTCTCTAGATTATTGAGTGTATTTGTGAGTATTTAGATACTCTGTGAGTTTCTATTCATCAGTGCAAGTTTTCTTCAGCCTTATACCGATCAGAAGTACTGCTCTTTTGAGGTAAGGGATAGTAAGGGATAGTAATGAATTTTAAGGGTTGTTATGATTTTCAGTTTCGTAATTTTTCTGATCTTCAAAAATTCTGAAAAAATTTGAAATGATATTTTGATGAGTTTTATTGATTGTGTCCAAAAATGGTGATTTTTGGATGTATAGATTGAGAGTTATGAATTTTATGAGAAAAGACTATTTTAAAAGTAACCGCTTATAATTCCTTGTGGTTAACTCCAAAATTGGTGAAATTTTTATTGGGAGTACATGTATATGATAGAAGTATGCTCTATGAATTTCAGAATTTTTAGACAAAAGTACAATTTTTGATAAATGTCTAAATATTCGGCTATTTTGGCCATATGAAAAATAGTAAATGACTTTTAAAAATTCTGAGAAAAATATATGTTCACTATGGGACTATATTATGCTAAATCCCAGAAAAGAAATATTTTTGGAACTGATTTGGTATTTTTCATGAAAATGGTCTAGTTATGAGTAAATGAATTAAATATGTTTTGTGAAGAAAGAAAATTGGAAAATAGGATTTTATGGCTTGAGAATCCTATATGAGGTATATGCAGATTTTTGATGAGGGTTTTTGTTATTGATGATGAAATTGTAAGAGTTGACATTTTATGATGATTAAATGCATTAATTAGTAAAGTGTAAACAATTAAAATAAATTGTTTATAAATTTAAGTAATGTTATTCTTTCAATATCATTATACCGAAATATTGGTATGAATTTTATTGTAGAATTTCTATCTTTTGTGTCGGGGTTACTATTCATGAGTTACGAATATTACTCTTGAGATTAAAACTATATGTTGATCATATTATTTTTATCATCATATATAACATTTTTATAACCCTGATGTTGAAATTCTCTTTCACTGGAGTGTAAAGATGGGTAGATTATTGGTATGATCATGACTAGGGTTCTCTTTGGCCTGTAGTGCAAAGTTGAATTGTGACTGGTATGATCATGACCATTGAATTTATAATTGAATATCTTAAGCTTAAGTGCAAAGGTGAATTGATCAACATGGTTATAATTATTGTTTATATAAATTCTGAAATGATTATATATTTCTTTGAGATATGAATATATTTGGCCTGTAGTGCAAATATGAATTGTTGATGAATATCTTTGACATGTAGTGCAAAGATGGCCTGTTGATGAATATCTTTGGCCTGTAGTGCAAAGATGAACTGTTGTTGAATATCTTTGGCCTGTAGTGCAAAGATGGTTTGTTGATGAATATCTTTGGCCCGTAGTGCAAAGATGGTTTGTTGATGAATATCTTTGGCCCGTAGTGCAAAGATGGATTTGTTGGTATGATTATAAACAGGAATTGTGATTTGGTATAACCATGATCTTTGATGTTTCAGGTAAAGACAGGTGATGAAAATATTCTTCGTCCTGGGTGCGAAGAAAAATTTATAGTCACAATTATGATTATGAGTTATTCATATGATTGTGGAAAGGAACTGTTGAGTGATGTTACATGGATAAAACATTGTTGGTGGATTTTTAACATGGAGAAGATAATAGACTTTATAGTCTATTTGACTCTTCTAATGGATTGCTCGTTCCGCTGCAGCTATGGTTGAAATTTTTATCATTTACCATATGTTCTAAATCTCTGATTTATTATTGATGAAGGCTATTGATAATTGAATTATCTTTAGTCATGATATTCTTTACTGAGCTAGTTGTGCTCACCCTTTTGCTTCACAATTCCTTTCAGGTAATAAGAGTGTAGCTGGGTCGAGCGGGGGTAACAAGGGAATAGAACGGTGGTCATCATTTAGTAGTTATATTTGGTGAAGAAAATAGGGTGAGGCGAACCCAACGTTGGAAGGGTGTTTTGTCACTATCATACAAGATGTCTAATGACATACAACCTCGTGTCATCATAGGACAGGGTTGTGCTCATCCACTTGCTGAGTATATCTATGGGCACTACCTATATAATCTTGGTGTTTGTTTGAAGTATAATTCTCAATTAGAGACAGTGGAGATAATGATAAGTCAAGAGAAGACTCACCATTGGAAAGAATATGATAGTAATCTTCTCGTTTTTCTTTGGGGTCTATTGGGTCAACCAAGGATAATTCTGTGGCCATATGATATCTATCATAACCTAGACGCGTGGCCTCCCATGTACGAAGGTTTCCTTGAGCACTTCCCAAATATTCTAATTTCTAAAACAGTTTTTGACTATACCTTTATGTAAGGTGTTATTGTGAGGTGATATCCACGGTTGGAACATGAGTCACATTTGGTATATATTTGTATCCAAACTCACAGCATATGTGTTGTTGTATTTTGCACGATAATTATTGTAATAAAGTTGTAGTTGTTTTCTGTACCATGTATTTGACGACTCAGAATGGGTTGGGTGGAATGGACCTGTTTTGGGGTTGTCACAGGTGGTATCAGAGCTTAGGGATATGATCTCAGGCGGAGATCGGGAAATATAACTAGGAGGGGAGAGATGAGTAAATCTTTCGCTAGTGTGTCCTACCTAAGCTTATTTGTTGGTCAGTCATAATATTGGGATATTATGTGATATGTTAATTTGTTCAATTAACCCTTATTTTGAAGCTGTATTCTAGAATGATATCTAAAATACAAGAGATGAGCAATGGAGAAATCATGATGATAGGGAAGATGGAATCTGAAATGAAAGTAAGGTATTCTCAACTCTTTGAAATACCATGTACGTAAATTTCGGGGACGAAATTTCATAAGGAGGGGAGATTGTAAGACCCCGAATTTTATGAAATAAAAGTATTCAATTTTTCTTATAATTACTATTCAGTAAATGGTTAAATTGATAAAAGTTTAAAGTTATGAGTGAAATATGATTTTTTTTCAAAATAAGCAAGTGGTTATAAAATAATCATTGTTGTCGGGGAATATTCGTTTGGTCGTGGAATATTCTTTCTGTCGGGGAATATTCGTACGACGGCGCAGCCATTTGTGGGCCCCATAACAGAATAACTGTCGGATGAAGAAAACGACAAATTTGAGTTTTTACAAATAACGGCGTAGTTGTTATCGTTAACACTGTTGGAATACCCGTTGGTTAAAATACAGTAATACGCGTTATTGCACAGTAGCACACGGTATTGCACAGTATTTTTAAAATTATTGATTCTTACGTAAGAAGGCACTACTCAATAATTGTTACAGTAATTACTGTTCAATATTTTACTTTATTGATTCAATAATTGCTGCGTTGATATTTTATATTATTTTTGTTTCAATAATTGTTGTTGCACAGTATTTTCTATTATCAGATCAATAATTCATATTATTTGAATAATATTATTAGATAGCATTATTGGCAATGTCTAGAAAGTTCTGTCTAAGGAGAGGTTTGGTCACCTAATTGCGCGCCAGTAAGGAAAAATTCTTATTGGAAAGCCCCCTCTTTCCTGGGAACGGCCTGGTTGTCACAAATGTGATTCTGTAATATTATATGTGAATACTTAATTATTGATTCATATGATAAGAAAATATTTATTTTATGTGGATATAAATGAGGGATATATTTTTGTGGTTAAAAAATGAAGGAGTTAATGTTGAGATTTTTATCCGTATTTTTGTCGGAATGGAGGTATTAAAAATCAGGGTTTTTGAGATATTTTGCGGGGGTTATAATTTTTAATCCGACCGTTGGATCGTGGTAATTTTTGGATATGTTATACATATATAAGTTGAGTATATGCCCACAAATTTTGAACCGTTAAAAATGAACGTATGATTTGTTATGAATTTTACGATATGACTGGTTCAGAAATTGTTGAATTTTCGGAGTTTATCATTTTGGTGGAAAATTCTAGAATTGGTGGGCCCCACTTGTGGTTGGTGAAGAAATGTGCTGAATTATATTTCAAATGTGGTGGGTGGAAATAGTAGCAGGTAAAGCCATCAGGTTGCAGGTCAAACCTACCAAAATTTTCCTATAAATAGAGGGCTAAGTTAGAATTGAAAATCACACTAGAAACATAAGTTTTCTCTCTTTCTCTCTCTAGATTATTGAGTGTATTTGTGAGTATTTAGATACTCTGTGAGTTTCTATTCATCAGTGCAAGTTTCCTTCGGCCTTATACCGATCAGAAGTACTGCTCTTTTGAGGTAAGGGATAGTAAGGGATAGTAATGAATTTTAAGGGTTGTTATGATTTTCAGTTTCGTAATTTTTCTGATCTTCAAAAATTCTGGAAAAATTTGAAATGATATTTTGATGAGTTTTATTGATTGTGTCCAAAAATGGTGATTTTTGGATGTATAGATTGAGAGTTATGAATTTTATGAGAAAAGACTATTTTAAAAGTAACCGCTTATAATTCCTTGTGGTTAACTCCAAAATTGGTGAAATTTTTATTGGGAGTACATGTATATGATAGAAGTATGCTCTATGAATTTCAGAATTTTTAGACAAAAGTACAATTTTTGATAAATGTCTAAATATTCGGCTATTTTGGCCATATGAAAAATAGTAAATGACTTTTAAAAATTCTGAGAAAAATATATGTTCACTATGGGACTATATTATGCTAAATCCCAGAAAGAAATATTTTTGGAAATGATTTGGTATTTTTCATGAAAATGGTCTAGTTATGAGTAAATGAATTAAATATGTTTTGTGAAGAAAGAAAATTAGAAAATAGGATTTTATGGCTTGAGAATCCTATATGAAGTATATGCAGATTTTTGATGAGAGTTTTTGTTATTGATGATGAAATTGTAAGAGTTGGCATTTTATGATGATTAAATGCATTAATTAGTAAAGTGTAAACAATTAAAATAAATTGTTTATAAATTTAAGTAATGTTATTCTTTCAATATCATTATACTGAAATATTGGTATGAATTTTATTGTAGAATTTCTATCTTTTGTGTCGGGGTTACTATTCATGAGTTACGAATATTACTCTTGAGATTAAAACTATATGTTGATCATATTATTTTTATCATCATATATAACATTTTTATAACCCTGATGTTGAAATTCTCTTTCACTGGAGTGTAAAGATGGGTAGATTATTGGTATGATCATGACTAGGGTTCTCTTTGGCCTGTAGTGCAAAGTTGAATTGTGACTGGTATGATCATGACCATTGAATTTATAATTGAATATCTTAAGCTTAAGTGCAAAGGTGAATTGATCAACATGGTTATAATTATTGTTTATATAAATTCTGAAATGATTATATATTTCTTTGAGATATGAATATATTTGGCATGTAGTGCAAATATGAATTGTTGATGAATATCTTTGACATGTAGTGCAAAGATGGCCTGTTGATGAATATCTTTGGCCTGTAGTGCAAAGATGAACTTTTGTTAAATATCTTTGGCCTGTAGTGCAAAGATGGTTTGTTGATGAATATCTTTGGCCCGTAGTGCAAAGATGGTTTGTTGATGAATATCTTTGGCCCGTAGTGCAAAGATGGATTTGTTAGTATGATTATAAACAGGAATTGTGATTTGGTATAACCATGATCTTTGATGTTTCAGGTAAAGACAGGTGATGAAAATATTCTTCATCCTGGGTGCGAAGAAAAATTTATAGTCATAATTATGATTATGAGTTATTCATATGATTGTGGAAAGGAACTGTTGAGTGATGTTACATGGATAAAATATTATTGGTGGATTTTTAACATGGAGAAGATAATAGACTTTATAGTCTATTTGACTCTTCTAATGGATTGCTCGTTCCGCTGCAACTATGGTTGAAATTTTTATCATTTACCATATGTTCTAAATCTCTGATTTATTGTTGATGAAGGCTATTGATAATTGAATTATCTTTAGTCATGATATTCTTTACTGAGCTAGTTGTGCTCACCCTTTTGCTTCACAATTCCTTTCAGGTAATAAGAGTGTAGCTGGGTCGAGCGGGGGTAACAAGGGAATAGAACGGTGGTCATCATTTAGTAGTTATATTTGGTGAAGAAAATAGGGTGAGGCGAACCCAACGTTGGAAGGGTGTTTTGTCACTATCATACAAGATGTCTAATGACATACAACCTCGTGTCATCATAGGACAGGGTTGTGCTCATCCACTTGCTGAGTATATCTATGGGCACTACCTATATAATCTTGGTGTTTGTTTGAAGTATAATTCTCAATTAGAGACAGTGGAGATAATGATAAGTCAAGAGAAGACTCACCATTGGGAAGAATATGATAGTAATCTTCTCGTTTTTCTTTGGGGTCTATTGTGTCAACCAAGGATAATTCTGTGGCCATATGATATCTATCATAACCTAGACGCGTGGCCTCCCATGTACGAAGGTTTCCTTGAGCACTTCCCAAAGATTCTAATTTCTAAAACAGTTTTTGACTATACCTTTATGTAAGGTGTTATTATGAGGTGATATCCACGGTTGGAACATGAGTCACATTTGGTATATATTTGTATCCAAACTCACAGCATATGTGTTGTTGTATTTTGCACGATAATTATTGTAATAAAGTTGTAGTTGTTTTCTGTACCATGTATTTGACGACTCAGAATGGGTTGGGTGGAATGGACCTGTTTTGGGGTTGTCACATAACTGCTCATCCGGAAAAGAATCATGTAATGGTAGCTCCTCCTCGTCTCTCAATAACCTACTCAAGTGATCCGCTACTAAGTTGTCCACACCTTTCTTATCCTTGATCTCTAAGTCGAATTCTTGTAGGAGCAGAATCCATCGAATAATTCTTGGTTTAGAATCCTTCTTGGTGAGCAAGTACCTAAGAGCAGCATGGTCAGAATAAACTATAACTTTAGTACCAAGCAAATATGATCGAAATTTATCTAAAGCAAATACCATAGATAAAAGTTCTTTTTCAGTTGTGGAATAGTTTATCTGAGCCTCATTCAAATTCCTCAAAGCGTAGTATATGGCATGAACGGCTTTGTCAATCCTTTTTCCCAAAATAGCCCCCACTGCATAGTTGCTTGCATCACACATGATCTCAAATGGCAACTTCCAGTTTGGCGGTTGAATGACAGGAGCAGAAGTTAATAATTTCTTTAAAGTATCAAAAGCCTTCTTGCATTCATCATCAAACTGAAAGTCCACATCTTTTTGCAGCAGCTTACATAAGGGTAATGCAATCTTCGAGAAGTCTTTGATAAATCTTCGATAAAATCCTGCATGACCAAGAAAAGACCGAATCTCCCGCACGCTGACGGGGTAAGGAAAATTAGATATAACATCTATCCTAGCTTTATCAACTTCGAGACCTTTAGATGACACAACATGACCAAGTACTATTCCCTGTTCTACCATGAAATGACATTTTTCCAAATTTAAAACAAGATTAGTTTCCATGCATCTCTTTAGAACACGATTTAAATTATCTAAGCATGCATCCAAGGAATCACCATGAACTGTGAAATCATCCATAAAAACCTCGATGCATTCTTCTAAAAGATCCAAAAAAATACTTACCATGCATCGCTAAAAAGTACCTAGGGCATTACACAGTCCAAAAGACACCCGTCGATAGGCAAAAGTACTAAAGGGACATGTGAATGTTGTCTTCTCTTGATCCTCGAGTGCAATCACAATATGGTTATATCCTGAAAAACCATCTAGAAAACAATAATAAGTGTGCCCAGCTAATCTCTCCAACATTTGATCAATAAAAGGAAGAGGAAAGTGATCTTTTCTTGTTACAACATTCAATTTTCTATAATCTATACACACTCTCCACCCTGTTTGCATTCGTGTGGGCACCAACTCATTATCATCGTTCTTGACAACGGTGATTCCGGATTTCTTTGGGACTACCTGCACTGGACTCACCCATTGACTATCGGAGATGGGATAGATGATACCGGCATCAAGCAGTTTGAGCACCTCTTTTTTCACCACCTCCATCATGGGTGGATTCAATCTCCTTTGTGCATCTCTTGTAGGCTTAGCTCCATCCTTTAACAATATCTGATGCATGCACATGGAAGGACTAATACCCTTGATATCCGCTATTGTCCAACCAAAAACTGTAACATGGTCCCTTAGGACTCTCATCAATTTTTCTTCCTGCACCTTGGTTAGATTACTAGCAATAATTACAGGCAAAGTGTCATTAGTCCCCAAATATGCATATTTCAAATGAGCAGGTAATTGTTTCAATTCTAGAATTGGGGCCTGTACAACAGAAGGTAATAACTTTTGATGAGAAATAGGAAATTGAATAGTATATACTGTTGACTTATTGGAGAATTTTGGCAATGAATGTAATGCAGCTACATTCTCCTTCAATTCCTAGGTTTGCGCAATCTCTTCTTCCCTGTCTATGTCCAAACTGTTGGTGATTGCAATCTCCAAACTGTTCTTATGTAGCTACTCAAAAACTTTATGCACCAAGGAGTCTCTCACATCGATAGAAAAAACCTGTCCTATATCACTAGGGTACCTCATGGCATCATAGATGTTAAACTGAATCTTCTCGCCATCAAACTCCATAGTCAAGGTTCCATTATGCACATCAATCATGGTTCTTGCTATTTTCAGGAAGGGTCTTCCTAACAAGATGTGAGAAGGGTTTGGTGATGTATCATCTTCCATATCCACAATGTAAAAATCTGCAGGAAAGATTAGTTCGTTCACCTGCACTAAGACATCTTCAATTACCCCTCGGGGGTAATTGTTAGGTACGATCTGCCAATTGGATAATCACACCAGTATTTTTCAAAGAGCCTAGATTTAAGGAAGCATAAACAGATAAAGGCATAACATTAATTAAAGCTCCTAAATCTAGCATGACTTTTTCAAATCTTATGTTTCCTATTTTGCATGGGATTGTGAACATTCCTGGATCTTTACTTTTAGGAGGCATTTTTCTTTGAAGAACAGTAGATACATTTTCTCCAACTGTGACTCTTTCATCATTTTGCAATTTTCTTTTATTAGTGCATAATTCTTTTAAAAATTTAGCATACCGTGGCACTTGTCTAATTGCATCAAGGAGAGGGATGTTCACTTCTACTTTTCTAAAAGTTTCCAAATTTTTTTTTCTTTTTCATCTCTATTTGAGGTTTTAGAATTTTTGGAAGGAAAGGGAAGAGGAATATTTTTATGCTGATTAGGAGGGTTAGGTTGTACCTTGGATTTTTCTGTTTCCTCTTTAGTTACTTCTTCCTCAAGCTCTACGGGGGTCAGTGGTGTATCCAACTGCGTTCCATTCCGTAAAGTTATGGCACTTGCATTCTCCCTTGGTTTGACTATTATTTGAGATGGTAATTTTCCTGAGCCTCTGGATTCCAATATCCCCACAGTTGTAGCCAGTTGTCCTACTTGGTTCCTTAAATCTTGAACCGAAGCTTTTGTCTCTTGCTGGAACTGCTGTGTCTGATTCATGAATGCTTTGAACATATCCTCCAATGATGTTCCAGTAGGTGCAGGGACTGCTTGCTTCGGTTGATATTAAGGTGGGGTTGGTTGGAAGCCCTGCTGCCTAGGTGGAAATGCAGGTGGTGCCGCTTGCTTGTTCCCATAACTCAGATTTGGATGATCCCTCCATCCTGGGTTATAAGTGTTTGAGTATGGATCATACTTTCTCTGAGGTTGTGACTGATAATTTCCCATTGCATTAGCTTGTTGCACAGTCTCATCATCTTGTAATGTTGGGCATTCATCTGTATTGTGATTGGGTTGTAGACAGATTCCACAAACCTTTTCAACCGGCTGTTGACCTGTAACTAATTATCTAACCATAGCAGTTAATTCAGAAATTTGTTGGCCATAATCACAAGTGCTTACCTCGCTTACCCTTACTGGTGCATGATTTGTTCGAGTGCCATATTGTTGCGAGTTTGTTGCCATGTTTGCAATAAAATTCCTTGCATCCTCTGGGGTCTTGTCAACTAGTTCTCCTCCGTTAGCTGCATCGATCATGCTTCTATCCATCGGTACCAACCCTTCGTAGAAATATTGGATCATGTGTTGTTCATCTATTTGATGCGGTGGACAGCTGGAACAAAGCTTTTTGAATCTTTCCCAATACTCGTATAGTGTCTCCCCACTGAATTGTCTAATCCCATAGATCTCCTTCCTTATGTTGGCTACTCTTGAGGCTGGAAAGTATCTTTCCAAGAACAACTTCTTCATGCCATTCCAAGACTGTATTGAACCTGAGGGTAGGTAGTACAACCAATCCTTTGCCAAATCTGCTAGGGAGAATGGGAATGCTCTCAGCTTGATTTGCTCTTCGGTGATTCCGTTTGGTTTCATGGTGGAGCACACCACATGAAATAACTTTAGATGTTTGTACGGGTCTTCACCTGTAAGACCACGAAAAGTAGGCAGTAAATGGATTAGTCCCGATTTAACTTCAAATGCAGCATCTAAATTAGGATATTCAATGCACAGAGGTTGTTGATTTAAATTAGGAGTTGCCAACTTCCTGAGAGTTCTATTGTTGTTTTGAATCGCCATCTCTACTTCTTTATCAGATTCGGTGGATGATTTGTTGGATAATAATTCCAAAGCTAAGTTGAGGCCTGGTGATGATGCAGAAGCCTCGTCTATATCTGTAGAAGACCGTTGAACTTTAAGTTTTTCCTTCTTTAGCCTCCTTGAAGTCTTCTCAATTTCTGGATCAAAATCTAATATAGTAGCCTGAGAAGATCGAGTCATAAAATAAGAACAAAGCAAATAATAGAATAAAAACAAAATGAGAAATTACTCCCCGGCAGCGGCGCCAAAATTTGGGAGCTGTCGTTGACACTCCTAAATTAACTTCACTTTCACTTCACAATTTATAATAATTAGTACAGTAGCAAGTAAGGATCGATCCCACAGAGAGTAAAGTTATTTTAGAATTATTCTATTATTTCAACAGAAAATAAAGATGGGGGATTTTTGAAAATTATTTTTAAACTAAGAGAACAAGAATTAATGATGAAATTAACCAAATATGTAAAAACTTCAGTTCTGCAGTTCAGTTTCACCGAGTACAACAATCAATTAATCAAGTTATTATTATTTTTCCTTCAATGAAACTATTAGCCCTAGATAACAATAAGCTCTGCTATCCAAAATTCTCCTTAGATTATCACTGTATGAAACAAGCTCTCCACCAGATTCTAACTAGCATACAACCTAGAACAAGCTCTCTAGATTTAATATGATAGAAGCATTAAGAAATAGAGAATTAGGCTAATCCAAGCAACAAACACATAAGCTCGATTTGTTTAACTTGTTTTATGATAATCTTAGCAATAAACAAAAGCATGTCCACAATTATTATTACCAAGTTGCTACTTGTGATGAAGACAGATATCAATTACACGTAATACCAATCTTAATCTAGCATATGATAACGATCAAACTAATTCAACTGGCCATATTAAATTAATTAGATCAATTAGCATGCAATCAGTGAAAATAGATTATTAGAAGAAATTTCACACAAGAAGGAATAAATAATAATACTCAATTAATCAATTACTTGTAACAAGGATTCACCTCCCTTTAGAACTGAATGAAAAGAACTAGCCTGACATGCTTTTGAGTCTGCACTCTAATAGATGATAGTTGATAATTGAATGAATAAAACCATGACTCTCATCCTCTATTTATAGTGCTAGACAAAGTCCTAAATCCAATAGAACGTAGAAATCCAAGTCCTAAAGAAATTACAAATTATACTAATTTCCATAAAGAAATAGAATTCAATTTGGAAATAAATCTTAGTCTAAAAGAAATCCTAATTACAATAGAATTGTAAAAATTAATATTCTAGAATCCAAAATTCAGATTTAAAATTGGAATTAAATTCCAAAATTTGCCATGTGCTTAAACTCATTGTCACGTGAATCCAAATCCATTTATGATACTAATTGTTGAATCCTTGATTTGCTAGGAATCCCGTAAACCTCTTCCAATTTATTTTTAAAATCATGAAACCCCTTCAATTGTACCTAAAATAAAAATATAAGAATAATGAGTTTATTTAGGCACAAAATAAATACAAAAGATTAAGTATTAAGGAATAAAAATATAACATATTTCATACTCATCAGTAGTATGTGTAATAGCAATTGGATTGCAGGTTGCAGGTGACTGGTTATATAGGTGAACCACAATTTTTTTCCTTTTTTAAAACATTTTCAAGTCAATCTACAACATTTTAAAAATATTGTGTAAATGTGTCTAAACGTTGTCTGATATATTAAATTACAACATTTTTAGCCGGAAAACGTTGTGGAAGTATACCATCTACAACATTTTCAAGCATCTAATAATTTTTAGAAAACAAATCTACAACGTTTTAAAGAAAAAAACGTTGTATAATGTGTCAAACTACAACGTTTTAAAAACGTTGTATAAGGATGTCAAATAGATGACACCCTTAACCACGGCATTTTTTTGATTGAAACCACAACGTTTTTTACGCGTTATCTATTTACTGTTTTGTAGTAGTGAATCTAATGCAAACATGAGTTGTTGAGACCTATGGAGCATATGGTATGTGTTCAACGATCAAACATAAGAAAAATTATGAATTTATGTGATAACCTGAGAATTTAGGAAATTATTTAAATCTTAAAATATTTAATTAAGGTTAAATAATAAACCTAGACAGAAAATAAGTTAATGGGTTTGATATTTCTATAAAGAAATTTTAAGGATTTTAAAATTATGTGATGAATTTTGATAGGTTTAAAATCTTTTGGTGAATTATTCAGGATTAAGTATATAAGTGTATATGTTCTGTGTATATGGTATTATATGTGTACAGTATGTGGTTAAGGGTTGACTAGATAACCTATATCGGTGGCAAACCCTAATATTATATTAAGAACGTCAACGTTCAGTTCGAAAATTCTATCGATTAATAAGAAACTCTAAAATCGGTTCAGGAAACCCTAATTTCAGTTTCGGCAATCTAAAACCCTAATTCAAAATTTGAAAACCCTAAATTGGGAAGTTTAAAGGTACGTATTTATGATTATGGACTTAATTAGGGAAACTCTAACAATTAATTAGAAAACCCTAATTTTAAAGTTTGAAACCCTAATTGTCCCGTTAGAAATCCTAATGTACAATTACGACCCTAATTGCTAAATTAGTAATTTTAATTAGGAAAAATTAATCTTAATTAGCAAGATTGAATTTATGATTAGAAAATTTTAAGATAATTATAGAATCCTAATTATAATTTAGAAATATTAATTTTCTATTTTGAAAACCTAAATTAGAAATTCTAGAAATTTGATTTTTAAAACCTTAAGGGTTAATCCCTAAACCCTAAGGGTTTATACAATTGACAAGTTAGCCATTAAAATTATTTATAAAAAGACTATTTTGCCCTTTTAGCAATTTTTTAATAGGTAGCTTGCAAATCTTGCCAAGATCTTGAGTTGGTGACCAACTAAAAATCTCCCATGTGCCTATATCTCACAAATATCAGATTTCCTTACCACTTAGCATCAATTGTGACCATGGATTAAAATCTAAGAGATTAAAAGTAAGAAAAAGCTTACTTTACTTTTCATTTGAGCCAAGTCCATTCTCTCTCTAGATTTTCGGGTTTGAGAGTGGAAGGGTGAGATAATATAAGCTAATATCATATCTTAGTTATCAAGGATCAGAATCAAAAGTCAGATGCAAAGATCAAAGCTTAGAAAAGGTATAAACCCTAAATTTTTAAAATTATGTGATCCATGTTGTTTGTTGTTTAAAGTTATGTTAGAGGGTGTCATTTAGTGATTTGGGTTGTTAGATCCCAGATCCATAACATCAAAGTGTTCGAAATAGAAGTTTTTAGAAATCTGAAAAACTGGAAAAAATGGTGTCTGACAGTTAAATGTCAGGGCTTCTAGATCCGTGGGTGTTAGGTGTTTAGTGTGTTTTATGTTATAGATTTATTCTATGCCATATAGGCTTTGATCTGGAACTTGAATCAGTGTCATATCATGTCTAGATCGTAAGTTATAAGCAGTCAAACTGCGTTGACCGATCACAAAAACGGGTTTTGCAGGCCTTGATCTTGCTTGTATTTTATGTTTTAGGTCATGTTGTTGGTTTGATGTTGTAGACTGGTGTATGAACTACAAATGCATGCTATTAGATCACCTAGATTAACAGTAGAATCAGAGATATTTGTGATCAAACAAGCGTTGACCGACTGCCCGGATGAAGATTCTGGAAAACCAAACATCTTCAAGAACGTGTTTTCTGTCAGAGTTTGACCAGCCTTGATCTCTTAATTGTGTTGATGTTATGATGATCTGATGATATAGAGTTATTCTTTGACATCTCTACTTCATGTGTAAATCTTTAAATCAAATCAGACCTGTAGTGCAAGTTATAAGGATCTGAATATAGCACCTTCGACTATTCTTCATTTTCTGGAAAATCCAAAAATGAATAACAGCTTTGTCAGTCTTTTTGGAGGCTTAGATCTCTCTGGTAGGTTGTTTAATGACCATGAAATTGATTGATAATTATAGTATTACACTTATACTACAATCTAAACTCTTTAGCCAGCCCAAAACATAGCAAGAACTAGGATCAAATGTTGGTCAAATATAGCACCCAGTTAACTGCCTATGCATTTCTGGGTTTGGCCCAAGAACACCTTTAGCCACGGTTTCGTCGCCTTAAGCCCATTTAGCGACAAATAATTTCTGAAATTATTATTTTTATTAAATAAATAGAAAATAATGATTTTTAATTATTAAAAATTCATATTAAATTCCTAAAAATTATTTTAAAGCCTAAAAATGGGTTTTTAAGTATTTTGAATATATTTCATAAATATTTAATATTTTTGAAATAATAATGGTATTTAATTATAATATTAAATAAATTATTTAAATATAATTTTAATACTTGAAAAATCATAAAAAATTATATTATGGTATAAGAAAATATTTTAAGTTATTTTTAATGACTTTTAATATTTTGTGATGAATTTCATTAATTAATTAATATTAATGGTAATTAATTTATTTAATAAATGTATTAAATAAATTATAAAAAAATTGAATTAATGATTTAAAAATCATATAAAAATGATTTAAGTGTTATATTAATATTTTAATATTAAAAGCAATTATCAGATGATGGATTTAACTGTTTAAAAATTATATAAATTTGATTTTAAAGTATTAAAAATACTTTGTGATATTGTAAATATATTATAATATTATGGTATGATTTTTATTAATATTTAATGTTAAATAAATATTAATGATAAGGGAATAATATGGTATTTAATTCTTATAAATACGATATTAATGATTGAAAATTCATGATAAATGTTAATAATTATCTGAAAATTATTATGAGATTTGAAAAAATTATTTTGACTAATAATAAATTATCTAAGATAATTGTTAAGTGTTTAGACAGAGTTTAATTGAACTTAGACTCGAGAATTTTTCGACTAGGCTGTCGGGATGTCGTAATTGTGTTGGTTTCAACTCAAACTAAAATAGTTTAACTTGATACCCAGTCTTAAGTAGTTTGTGGACTAATAGGGTTATGTGCTATGTTTTTAGGTTATTTCATATTATGATGATGTTTTTCTAATTTGTATATCTATATTACTTATATATTAGGTTCATACAAAGCTTATTAAATTGCGTAACGATAATCAACGGATCAGGCAAGTTTTTCTTAACTCGTCCTCGAGTTGTTTCATTCAAATATAACTTGTGGTTAATCATTACTGATTGCCATGTCTAAGAATTATTAAATCGCATTCTGTGCATACTGCATGTATTCATCAGGTATGAAAGGTTGATCACCTTCATTACCATTTGGTCCAGATATATATATATATATATATATATATATATATATATATATATATATATATATATATATATATGTTCATGTTCAATGTTCGTTCAGCTATGTAAAATTTGTTCATGCTAGTTCGCAATTATATTGTAGAACTGTAGCCAGCTTTTGTTCAATTCTTTCAATCATGATATATCCTTAATTTATTAAACTTAAACTTGCTAAGCAAACTTATTGCTCACCCTTGCTATATCATGCTAAACATTGCAGTTAAAGACGAATGTGTTCGGATACAAGAAAGGATAAAGCCAAGTTCAGCTTGGGATTAAATGTGAAGCTAAATTGTAATAGTATAGTATGATAATAATGTTATATGTTAGACAGGTTATGAATTGTGTATAAGTTAAGGTTACTCGACCTTAGGGAATAGTGTGTAAAGTTTATTGTATACATAATTTATGTTTATATCTTCCGCAATAGTTGTAGAATGATTGTACCAGATTCGTGGTGATTTAGGACCCGAATTTGGGGCCTTCACAGTTGGTATCAAAGATGTAGGTTATGAACCTTAGGTAGGGTTACCTGAGACTAATAACCACAGTGATTAGGATAAGTACTAACTCAAATAGAGTTAGTGTATCGGTAAGATTCAAAGACGAATCTCGACAAGTTATAAAGACACAAAGTTCCCTAACTCTGATAATAAAGGTGAACAGTAATGAGGAATAGATAGAGCCTAAAAGACTAAAAGTACAAGGATAGGAGATCGTAAAACAAAACGATCCTAAAATGGAAATGAATCGTAATATATACGATGAGATCACCCCGTGATCTGATAAGGTTATGGCAGTGAGATGGATCAAGCAAATGATTGAAAAGTTTAATGGCAAGAATGATGTGTGTCAATTGTACTATGAATTGGTATAGATTCAAGAAAGGATTATGAATATGAGTTGAATAAAATTCGTATTGAGAAGGGAGTTAGGATAATTATGGGAATATATGTGTCGCGCTATTTGCTATATGTGTGTTGAAAAGGTGATTCTTTTATCATGTGTATAACAGATAGATAGGTTATAGTAGAGAATATAAGGTTAAGTACGAGTTCTTAAAACTCATACTTATGGTACGTTCGTAACTCAGAATTATATGAAATGTTTATGAACCCCTCAGCGAATAGACGCCAAAGGTCTGACTAGGACAAGTTCTTAAACTCATATGATTGTGGAAAGTTCCTGAACTCATGAGTGTGGTTTAACGAACTGAGTATAGATATGTGTGAATGGAGTATTGAGGATAATATGAATAGATAGATTACTAAGCAGTTGATATTAGTAGAGACATAGGTTTTCCAAACCTCCTAGCTATGCTAGACTCAAAATTTTTGACATTAAGCTAAAAACGCACCATCTGCTTTTGAAAAAAAATGAATTTTTATTCTCAACTCCTGGTGACCCTTGTGTATGCATGGACTTCGGTCCATTTACACCTCGTTACCTGTTGAGATGATAAAACAGTTTTGTAATGATTTTTGAACAGTTTAAAGTATAGTCTATGCTACTTGTTTCGGCTAGACAATAATGATTTGAAATATCAACGTATATTTTTATTTATCACTTATGTACCATGTAACCTGGTGCAGAGATGATAAAAAGTTGATGGAGTTATAAATGTAGGAATACTTGGTGTTGAATTTGATCAAAAATCGTTATTCCACTATTGTATGATGTGTTATGACAAAGTCATACAATGACGGCATCCTCAAATGGGCTGTTAATACAGTACGACATCATGACGTCATTTTCAAAATTTTAATTTGCCAACAGAATTTGGCTATACCCAAATATTTCGATTGAATTGAATTATTGATATAAGTTTAAGCTATATGATTCGGCTAGACCAATGTTTATGAAAATTCTAAGCGTTCTTTGAAAATTTTTCCGAACCAAATTGTTTTGGCACGAAATTCTATAATTAGACTGAGGTAAAATTTTTGTGCCTATGGCAGAGATGAGAAATAGATCAATCCAGTATTACTGGGCCAGTATAGGGCAAAACGGGTTGATCACCCACTATGTTCATAAGACCAGTGCGGTTTGCGGATGAATTTTCATAAAATTTTTACGAAAATGACAGACAATAGTCTATATAACTCCTCAGCAATATTTGAAATTTTTTACTCTTGTGAGGAATGTATTGGGTAGCATGTGATGCTGTGTATGAATGGTGTATGGTGCATAGTATAAGGTGTAAGATAAATTTCTTGCGCAAAATTTTTAGAAGAAGGGGTGAATGTGACAACCCGAGAATTTAGAAAATTATTTAAATCTTAAAATATTGAATTAAGCTTAAATAATAAATCTAAACAGAAAATAAGTGAATGGATTTGATATTTCTGTAAAGAAATTTTAAGGATTTCAAAATTTTGTGATAAATTTTGATAGGTTTAAAATCTTTTGGTGAATTATTCAGGATTAAGTATATAAGTGTATATGTTGTGTGTATATGGTATTATATGTGTATAGTATGTGGTTAAGGGTCAAGGGTTGACCAGATAACCTATATCGGTGGCAAACCCTAATATTATATTAAGAACATCAACGTTCAGTTCGAAAATTCTATCGATTAATAAGAAACTCTAAAATCGGTTCAGGAAACCCTAATTTCAGTTTCGAGAATCCAAAACCCTAATTCGAAATTTGAAAACCCTAAATTGGGAAGTTTAAAGGTACGTATTTATGATTATGGACTTAATTAGGGAAACTCTAACAATTAATTAGAAAACCCTAATTTTAAAGTTTGAAACCCTAATTATTCTGTTAGAAATCCTAATGTATAATTATAACCCTAATTGCTAAATTAGTAATTTTAATTAGGAAAAATTAATCCTAATTAGCAAGATTGAATTTATGATTAAGAAATTTTAAGATAATTATAGAATCCTAATTATAATTTTAAAATATTAATTTTTTATTTTGAAAACCTAAATTAAAAATTCTAAAAATTTGTTTTTTAAAACCTTAAGGGTTAAACTGTAAACCCAAAGGGTTTAGACAATTGACAAGTTAGCCATTAAAATTATTTATAAAAAGACTATTTTGCCCTTTTAGCAATTCTTTAATAGGTAGCTTGCAAATCTTGCCAAGATCTTGAGTTGGTGACCAACTAAAAATCTCCCATGTGCCTATATCTCACAAATATCAGATTTCCTTGCCACTTAGCATCAATTGTGACCATGGATTAAAATCTAAGAGATTAATAGTAAGAAAAAGCTTACTTTACTTTTCATTTGAGCCAAGTCCATTCTCTCTCTAGATTTTTGGGTTTGAGAGTGGAAGGGTGAGATAATATAAGCTAATATCATATCTTAGTTCTCAAGGATCAGAATCAAAAGTCAGATTCAAAGATCAAAGCTTAGAAAAGGTATAAACCCTAAATTTTTAAAATTACGTGATCCATGTTGTTTGATGATGTTTGTTGTTTAGAGTTATGTTAGAGGGTGTCATTTAATGATCTGGGTTGTTAGATCCCAGATCCATAACGTCAAAGTGTTAGAAATAGAAGTTTTTAGAAATATGGGAAACTGGAAAAATAGTGTCTGACAGTCAAATGTCAGGGCTTCTAGATCCGTGTGTGTTAGGTGTTTAGTGTGTTTTATGTTATAGATCTGTTCTATGCCATGTAGGCTTTGATCTTGAACTTGAATCAGTGTCATGTCATGTCTAGATCGTAAGTTATAAGTAGTCAAACTGCGTTGACCAATCACGAAAATATGTTTCTGGGTAACCCAGAAACCCAGATGTTGTGTGACAGTGATTTTGCAGGCCTTGATCTTGCTTGTGTTTTATGTTTTAGGTCATGTTGTTCGTTTGATGTTGTAGACTGGTGAATGAACTACAAATGCATGCTATTAGATCACCTAGATTAACAGTAGAATCGAAGATATTTGTGGTCAAACAAGGGTTGACCGACTGCCCGGATGTAGATTCTGGAAAACCCAGAATCTTCAAGAATGTGTTTTCTGTCAGAGTTTGACCGACCTTGATCTCTTAATTGTGTTGATGTTATGATGATCTGATGATATAGAGTTATTCTTTGACATCTCTACTTCATGTGTGAATTTTTAAATCACATAAATCAGGTATGTAATGCAAGTTATAAGGATCTGAATATAGCACCTTCAACTGTTCTTCATTTTCTGGAAAACCCAGAAATGAAGAACAGCTATGTCAGACTTTTTGGAGGCTTAGATCTCTCTGGTAGGTTGTTGGATGGCCATGAAATTGATTGATAATTGTAGTATTACAATTATACTACAATCTAAACACTTTAGCCTGCCCAAAACATAGCAAGAACTATGATCAAATGTTGGTCAAATATAGCACCCGGTTAACTGCCTATGCATTTCTGGGTTTGGACCAAGAACACCTTTAGCCACGGTTTCGTCGCCTTAAGCCCCTTTAGCGAGAAATAATTTCAGAAATTATTATTTTTATTAAATAAATAGAAAAAAATGGTTTTTAATTATTAAAAATTCATAATAAATTCCTAAAAATGGGTTTTTAAGTATTTTGAGTATATTTCATAAATATTTAATATTTTTAGAAAAATAATGGTATTTAATTTATTTAATTATAATATTAAATAAATTATTTAAAAATAATTTTAATACTTGAAAAATTATGAAAAATTATATTATGGTATAAGAAAAAATTTTAAGTTATTTTTAATGACTTTTAATATTTTATGATAAATTTTATTAATTAATTATTATTAATGGTAATTAATTTACTTAATAAATATATTAAATAAATTATGGAAAAATAGAATTAATGATTTAAAAATTATATAAAAATGATTTAAGTATTATAAAAATATTTTAAGTTATAAAATATAACTTTTGATATTTTGTCACGAAAATATTAATATTTTAATATTAAAAACAATTATCGGATAATGGATTTAACTGTTTAAAAATAATATAAATATGATTTTAAAGTATTAAAAATACTTTGTGATATTATAAATTGTGAAACCCAAGATTTTATGAATAAAGATTTAATTTTTTTCAAATAATTTTTTAAATATTATGGTGTAAATTTGAGATAATGTTATAGTTGTGGGTAGTATTTATAAATTTTACAATGTATGCAAGTTGTTGTATTATATTCGATTGGTCGGAGAATATTATTTTTGTCGAGAAATATTCGTACGACGACACAATTATTGGTGGACCCCACAACGGAATTATTGTCGGATTGAGAAAACGACAAAAATATTTTATGAAGATAACGACGAAAATTTTACCGTTAATACTGTTGAACTACTCGGTAGTAAAAGTACAGTAAAACGTGTGGTTGCATTGTAGCATACGGTATTGATTATTGAGGCTTACATGAGAAGTCACTCAGTTTTGTTTTATTGGTATTATTAATGTAATAAAACAGAAAAACTTTTTATATAGAATAGAATACTTTTATAAAGTTATTCGTTTTATTAGGCTAATAGTAAAATCTTTTTATATAAAACAAAATACTTTTATAAAGTTATTTGTTTTATTAGACAATAATTAGAATATATTATATTTTATTATGCATAGTATTTGCATAGTGCCTGCATAGTATTTGCATACTAAAATCTTTTATAAAGTTATTCGTTTTATTAGATTATAAATAGAATATATTATATTTTATTTAAAAGATTTTACTTTAAATATGGACCATCAGATTAAAGTAAATCAATCTAGACCGTTCATGAGTTAGTTACTATGCAATCTATTTTTCTATAAATAGAAGCTCACTCCTTCATTATTTTCTTACGAATTCACTGAAACTCTAGAGAGAGAAAATTATAGAGAGAGAAGATAAGTGTTCTGCTACTTCACTGCTCCTATATCTATTACTCTTCCTTTCAAGGTAAGGGATATTATTTGTTGTACTCGTAAAGGGTATTCTTTCTTTCTTATTCATGAAGAGAACTTCTGTTATTCCATTCTTTATTATTCTGTTGGAATAACCTGTATACGCGGGCTACCCTATACTTGGTGAAATTCTTCTGTTGTTATATTTTTATTATTCTGTTGGAACATCATGTCTGTGCTTTACGCCGGACCTGGTTCCATTATTTATTATTCTGTCAGAATATCCTGTCTGTGTTTTACGCCGGACCTGGTTCCATTATTTATTATTCTGTCGGAATATCCTGTCTGTGCGTTTACGCCGGACCTGGTTCCATTATTTATTATTCTGTCGGAATATCTTGTCGGTACATTTACGCATGACCTGGTTCCACTATTTATTTTTCTGTTGGAATAACCTGTCTGTGCGGTCTATCGCATGCATGGTGATTTCTTTTGTTATTCCATTCTTTATTATACTTAGTTGGTTAAAACTTTGACTTCTATACTCCATGAAATTAGTGGAATATCCTTGATATTTGCGCTTCATCCAGTATCTTTTCATGGAAATATTCTTCTAAGAATTCTTGAATTTTACTCTACAAAGCAGTATTATGTTGATAATTTGGACGTTATCAGTTCCTAGATAAATTAATTCTTGAACTTGTTTTATTAAATTCTTATATCATTGTCATCATCCTCATGTTTATATTTTGTTGAAAATCATCTATGGCCTGTAGTGCATAGATGGACTTGGTATGATTATGACCAGGGATTATTCGGTGTAATCATGACCGTAATGTTACAAATGATGTGAAAAAAGTCCTCATTGGCCCGTAGTGCATTGATGGACAGTTTTTGGTATGATTATGGCTATGGATTCTCTTTGACCGTAGTGCAAAGATGAATTGTTTTATGGCATGATCAGGACCGTTGATGAAAACATGATTATCTTTAGCCATAGTGCATGGATAATTCGTGGTCGTGATACTAAAGAATATCCTTGACCGTAGTGCAGGGGTGATTCGATGATGTAGATTTTTTATTAAGCTGAGTCCCAGCGATAAAAGTCATGAAAAATCTTTTAAATCATAAAAGATAGTAGATTTTATTCTCTACTTGACTCTTTTAATGGATTGCTAGTTCCGCTGTAGTTAAACTTGATGTCTATTGTATTTTATCAGTTTAACATTGTTGAAGACTAATGATAATTTATTCTGTATTATCTTAGTCATAATATTTCTTACTGGGCTAGTTGAGCTCACCCTTTCTTTCACTGTTCTCTTCAGGAAATGAGAATATAGTTGGGACGAGTCGGGAAACGGAGTGATGGACTAGATGATAGCATTAGTAGTCCTCACTATTCTATGTAATAGTGTGATAATAATTGTAATAAGGACTCCTCTTGAGTATGGATACTCTCTAGAAGATAATATTTGTATTCAAACTCACAGTTTATATTTTGTCGTATTGTACACGACAGTTGTATTTGAATTCTGTACCATGTATCTGGCGACTCAAGATGGGTGATGTATACCTAATTTTGGGGGCGTTACATAAATATATTATAATATTATGGTATGATTTTCATTAATATTTAATATTAAATAAATATTAATTATAAGGGAATAATATGGTATTTAATTCTTATAAATACGATATTAATGATTGAAAATTCATGATAAATGTTAATAATTATTTGAAAATTATTATGGGACTTGGAAAAATTATTTTGACTAATAATAAATTATCTAAGATAATTGTTAAGTGTTTAGGCAGAGTTTAATTGAACTTAGACTCGAGAATTTTTCGACTAGGCCGTCGGGATGTCGTAATTGTGTTGGTTTCAACTCAAACTGAAATAGTTTGACTTGATACCGAGTTTTAAGTAGTTTGTGGGCTATTAGGGTTATGTGCTATGTGTTTAGGTTATTTCATATTATGATGATATTTTTTTAATTTGTATATCTATATTATTTATATATTAGGTTCAGACAAATCTTATTAAATTGCGTAACGATAATCAACGGATTATGCAAGTTTTTCTTAACTCGTTCTCGAGTTGTTTCATTCAAATATAACTTGTGGTTAATCATTGCTGATTGTCATGTCTAAGAATTATTAAATCGAACACTGAGCATACTTCATGTATTCATCAGGTATGAAAGGCTGATCACCTTCATTACCATTCGGTCCAAATATATATATGTTCATGTTCAATGTTCGTTCAGCTATGTAAAATTTGTTCATGCTAGTTTGCAATTATATTGTAGAACTGTAGCCAGCTTTTGTTCAATTCTTTCAATCATGATATATCCTTAATTTATTGAACTTAAACTTGCTGGAAAAACTTTTTACTCACCCTTGCTATATCATGATAAATATTGCAGTTAAAGACGAATGCATTCAGATACATGAAAGGATAAAGCTAAGTTCAGCTTGGGATTAAATGTCCAGCTAAATTGTAATAGTATAGTATGATAATAATGTTATATGTTAGACATGTTATGAATTGTGTATAAGTTAAGGTTACTCGACCTTGAGGAATAGTGTGTAAAATTTATTGTATAAACAATTTATGTTTATATCTTCCTCAATAGTTGTAGAATGATTGTACCAGATCTGTGGTGATTTAGGACCTGGATTTGGGGCCTTCACAATTTAACACTTAAAGTTTTGATTAAATGAGAATGGATGGTAGCATGATATGATATGAGGTTAAATTTGGTTATCCACATACTAATATGTGTGTTTTACATGATTCTTTATGTACGTGCAAGTCGAGTGTGCACTGACCTTCTGCAGAAGCAACCATGTTCTGGTTTGAACAAGGAGCATTGCGGCCGCGCCACTCTTTATATCAAATCCAGCGCGGTCGCGCCACCCTGCAGTAGGATCAGATTTCTGTAGTTGTTCTGTAGTTTCATAAATGCCTAAGTTATTACTCTAATCTGTAATACATGTCCAGTGTAGTATTCATGTTTTAATAAGCATGTTGTTGATAGGATCCTATGATGAATAAGTGTTTACCACTTTAAAGTCAAATTGTGATTTCAACTATGACATGGTGTATTATAAACTAATTTTCATGTGATGACATAAGTATAAGATTATGCTACTAGAAGACTAGCACTATATGTTAGCATTGATAAATTTCACTTGTGTATGATAGTAAATTAAGATAATAGGTGTACATGTTGAACTTGTATAACTAATGTGATTATACATGAATAGGATATCATAGTGCATTGGATTGATATTAAGCTTTACTTTGGTAAACTACGCTTGAGGCAATTATCTTTACCCCTTGCATTTACTTTATGCAATGGACATGAGTAAGAAGGTTTCAGAATTATCTTATCATTGTGCCAGATTATTAAACTCTATTGTTATTGATTATGTATCCAAATATTCGTATTCATACAAGTTCTCGAACTTTATTCATTCATTGTATATCAGGACAATATTAATGTAAGATTCAGATATATATATATATATATATATATATATATATATATATTCTGTTAATTAATTTCTAAGTATGGTTATACAAGTGTCCTCACTTGGATAATTATTGTACATGTTGATACATACTTATTGATTTCCGATATGTATACCTTAATTAAAAGTCGTCTAAGCTATTTGACTTGGCTAGACATTGATTTAAAAATATCGTTGAACATGATAGAACCCTATTGATATCCAATCGAATTAATTTGGTTCAGATTCAGATTAAGTATGGACATCCTGAATCTGGGAAACTTTTGCGCACCCAAGGCGGATATGATGGACGAGAATATTGTTCTAGTATGTAGTATTGATCAATAGAGGGCATAACGGGATGATCACCCTCTGTGCCTGTAAGTTATGACGGTTTGCAAATTAAGTTCTGTTAAACCTTTTCGAAAATTGAAAACAAAGTTCATAGTTTATCGACTGCTCCTCATTTATAATCAGTATGTAGTTTCAAAATTTGAAATAGAACTCTTATGTTGTTTAGTGTTGCTTCAGTTTAATTCACAATTATTTCTTCGTTGTAGAAGTGCCATTCAAAAAAATATTTAATCCTTTCATCTAATATTTATTATTTGCTATTACTTGCTAGACACTCAAATGTTCATTCTTGCTTAATTTAAATATTTTTAGCTAACCGTGATCAACCTGAAGGTTCTGCCAAGAACAAAGGAAAAGGAAAACTGACAGAATAAGTTTGTGTTATCTGATGTAATAGCTAGGCTTAAATAAGATGGTGATATTTATTATCTGTCATGTAATGAATTGTTTTAAAGGTCGTGTACCTGGGATTTAGACAACTCTGATATGTATATTAAGTTTGATAATTATGACATTATTATTATTATTATTCTGCTCAAAGAAATAGTATCGTGAAGCACTGAGTTCAGGTTTTAAGCACCTGAATTTGGGGGCGTCACAGGTTGGTATCAGAGCATTAGGGTTACAAACCTTAGGTGGGGGTAAACCTTAGGTGGGGGTAGACCTTAGGCTATAACCTTAGGGCAGAGAGAAACGTTGAAAATACAAATAACTCATATAGAGTTTAAAAGGAGATGAATTAACTAAATTCATCATAAAACAAAATAAAAATAACCTATACAAAACTATTAATTGCTGTGAGTATATATTATATACTAATCAGGATAATTTATGTGTAGATGTCAGGAGGAAAAGGATTAGGATACCCTCAGATCTTAAAGAAGGAGCCAATCTCTATAACCGAGCCAATATCAAAGCCAATAGCTAAAATAGAGGCTCAAATTAAAAGTAACCTTGATGAGGTGATCATTTTGGAAAATATAGTACCGGACCCAAAAATAGTGGAACTAACAGATAGTGATTCGGACACCGAAGTTAGAGCTGATTAAGCATCAACCGAAGTGCAGAATCTGAGGAACAAGGTTTCTTCTCTAGAAAAGTTGTGGGAAATAGAAAAGTTACTAAATAGTCAATTGCGAAATGAATGAATCGAAACGTTGGAAGAACAAGATAACCTTAAAATCTAAATTGATCAGATGGGAGCCAAAAGCAACAAATCGTGTGCAGCTCCGAGCAAGAAAGGGAAAAAAGAAAGATGAAAGATCGCGACTTAGGAAATTCTGATTATAATCAAGAGAACGCTAACAAAATAGAAAAGTGTACAAACTGTAGCAAGAAACATGAAGGCATATGCGGGAAAGGAAAAAAGATATGTTACAATTGCGGACATAAGGGACATATCTCTTCTCATTGTCCCGATCCAAGGCAAGGCGCATGTTTTATTTGTGGATTGGAAGGTCATCGGGTGAAAGGTTGTCCAGGATCAGGAGAAGGCGTAGTGAATAAGTAGTATAAGTACTATTTGAATATGTGTGTTCTATGATAAGTATGTCAGTGTAATATTTTCACTTTTGTATAAGTTGTAGTAGTGAATCCTGACTTTGGTGGTCACAAAGGGATAACAGATGTTTAAAGTAGTATGCGTTACGCTATGTACTATGAAATAGTTGAATGGTTATGAATCTATATTTGATTAATGGAATAAGTTTGAAATATTAAACTTATACGATAAGGTTTAGAATGTAAGTTAATAATGTATAATTTAACTAGATAATGCCGCCAAGACGTCAAACTCAAAAACAAAGGGCAGAAGAATCTGTCAA
Source organism: Panax notoginseng (assembly GCA_016801055.1). Lineage (NCBI taxonomy): Eukaryota > Viridiplantae > Streptophyta > Magnoliopsida > Apiales > Araliaceae > Panax > Panax notoginseng. Next base: position 119,940,970 of record CM029019.1, read on the forward strand.
AAATACTGGAGGACAACAACCTGACCTGATGCAAAATTTCATGAACATGGTAGCTCAAGCCATGCAGAATGGAATGTCAGCCACAGGAAATCGGCCATACAATCGATTTGCGAACTTCAGAGATTTTAAGGCTGTAGGATCGCCATAATTTAGTGGTACCACTGACCCAATAGAAGCCCAAACTTGGGTTAAGGAAATAGAAAAAGCGTTTGTAGTCGCTAGGGTAGCTGAGGGGTAAAAGACAGCTTTTTCCACCTATATGATGAAAGGAGAGGCGAATTTTTGGTGGGAGATAAATCAAGCTAGTATAGGAGAAGGAGTGATAGCATGGACTAAGTTTAAGAAGCTGTTCTTTGAGATCTATTTCTCATCCAGTATGCAGGATAGGATGGAGGTGAAGTTTTTGGAATTGAAGCAGGAGAACATGAAAGTTGCGAAGTATGCCGCAAAGTTTAACGAATTAGCTAGGTTTGCTCCGCATCAAGTTGATACAGAGGTAAGAAAGGCAAGGAGGTTCGAGCTGGGCTTAAAACCCTGGCTCTACAATAAGGTGGCGGTGTTATAAATAAATACTTTTGCAGCACTTTTGGAGAAGGGTATCATAGCTGAAGGGGGAAGTGAGACCATGAGCCTCTACAATAAGGAGAAAAAGAACAAGCGTAAGGTTGAGGGAGCTGGGAAGGTAGAAGCAAGTAGTGGTAGTGGGAATGGAAAAAGACAGTGGAACAATTTTGGGAGTGTCCAAGTCAAGCAGGAAGGTGTGAAGAAGCAGGTTGTGCAGTGTAAGAATTGTGGGAAGAATCATTCTGGTGAGTGTCTTAATGGTAAGTTTGTGTGCTATAAGTGTGGGCAGGAGGGACATATATCTCCCAACTGCCCCAATCCTAGGATGAATGGTGGGTGTTTTCTGTGTGGATCAACGGAACATATGTGACGCCCCCAAATTTAGGTACTTGAAACCTGAACTCGGTGCTTCACGATACTATTTCTATGAGCGGAATAATACTAATAATAATAACAATAATATAAATATCAAACTTAATTTACATATATCAAAGTCTAAATCCCAGGTACAAGACCTTTAAACATTCATTACATCATAGATAATAAGTATCATTGTCTTAATAAACTTTAACTATTACACAAAATATTATAAAATTCATTCGAACAGCTTTCCTTTCCCCTTATTCTTGCCTGATCCTTCGGGTTGATCATACTTATCTGAAAATATTTAAATTTAAAGCAAAAATGAGCATTTGATTGCCCAGCAAGTAATAGAAACAATAAATATTAAATGAAAAATTAAATATTTTCTTTGAAAGACACTTCTACAACGAATCAATAGTTGTGAAGTAAGCTGAACCAATAATAACAACATATCACTTCTATATAAAAAAATTTTAAACTACGTACTGACTATAACTGGAGATCAGTTGACAGACTATGAACATTATTTTCTATTTTTGAAAAGGTATACAGAAATTCATCTACAGGCCGTCATAACTTATAGGCACGGGGGTGATCAGCCCGTTATGCCCTGTATTGATTAATACTACATGTAAGAATGATATTATCGTTCATCTTATCCACCTTAGGTGCATAAAAGTTTTTCTATATTCGGGATGTTCATACTTAGTCGAGAATCCGAACCAAAACAATCTGGTTGGATACAATAAAGTTCTATCTTGTTCAACAATATTTTTAAGTTTGTGTCTGGCCAAATCAAATAGCTTAGACGACTTTTTAAGTTAACGTATACATACTGGAAATCAATAAGTATATATCAACATGTGATTAAATACAATGATTATCCAAGTGGGGACACTTGTATAACCGTATTTAGAAACTAACGAACATAATAAATATCTGGATTATGCACTAATACTTTGTTGATAAACAATGATCGAATAATTTAAGAACTGGTATGAATATGAATAATGGGATACATAATCAATAACAATAGAGTTAATAATCTGGCACAATAATATGATTCTGAAACTTTCTTACTCATGTCCATTGCATAAATTAAATGCAAAGTTAGGATACTTGCCTGAGCTGCTGCTTACAATAACGCAACTTAGATTAATCTTTTATACCGAAATCTATCATTAATAAGATCATTCGTTCGGTTAGAATAATGTATTATATGGCATAGTAATATTATTTGCAGTCAACACATAACCTAATTGCATTGTCACATAGTTATATCAGTCATGGATTCACAAGCACATACGTATCTAGTCCAATTATCTTAGTCCGGATCAATTTCTGAAATATTTCGGTGTACCGACGGCTTTACCGGGTAATTATCGAGTCTAAAACTCCATTCAGTAATTTAATAACTGTAAATATCAGTCATATTATTTTTAAATAATTTATAATAATTTTTAAATAATTATTATAATTTATCAAGATTTTTTTTTCAAACACCGAAATCATTTTAAATGATTTAAATACAGAATAATTCCATTATAATTAATATTTAATAATATAAAAATATTAATGAAATACTTGACAAAATATCTAAGTTATTATCAATAACTCAAAATATTTTTAAAACATTTAATTTACCCTTAAATGATTTTTAAAAGTCATTTAAAATAATTTAAAATTAATTAAAATTCATTTATTATAACTTAAAATATTTTTAAATCCTTTATATCCTTTTTAAATGATTTTTAATTCATTAAAACTATTTTAAAACTATTTATTTAATATAAATATTAAATAAACTCGTTATCATTAATATTAAATTATTAATGAAAATTACCTTAAATTATTACAAGTCATGATTTATAACTTAAAAATATTTTTAAACCTCTTATTATCATTTAAAATAATTTTAATAATATAAAAATCATTTTTAACCCATTTATTAAATAAATTTAATATCATTAATATTCAAATAAATAGTAATATTAATGAAAAATATGTCAATTTATCAAAAGTTAATTTTTATAGCTTAAAATAATTTTTAAAACTGATTTTATAATTTTTAGGAATTTATTTCTATTTTTAATGTATTTTTCAAAAATTATAAAACAAAAATAATTAACTCTGTCCCTAAAGGCTTTAGCGACAGTTTCTGTCGCGATAGGTGTTCTTGAGGTTCAAGAACACTGACAGTTAGTGCTCAAGGGTATCTCCTTTGACCATCTCTAATTTTCAATCTACACAAGTTCTGGACAATCTTAAGTATTGATTATGTAGTATTTATGTAATACTACATGAATCAAGCATCAAATCAGTCATACAAACACATAGCACAAAGATCTGGCCATTCAAAGTCATTGTCAGGGCATTCTGGGTTTTCCAGAAACCCTGTCAGCTTCAAGGTCCATTTTGAGACTTAAATTTCTATATGTTTTGGTTATGGTTAATGTGTTCTAATGGTTCACGGTTGTAGTCCACATGTCAAGGTACAATTATCAATCATCCGGTCCGTCAAACAACATCAAAATCACTAGCTAGCAGCTGGTCAAACGTTGTCAGAAATAACGTTCATACGGTTTCTGGGTTTATCCCAGAAACTCCATCCGTGAGCGAGTGACCTAGTTTGACCATAAATAACTTTCAATCTGTTTGTTATTTAAGTGATTTAGGAGCATGAATATGTAGTACACATACAAGAGTATAGCCTTAATACAATAACACAATCAAAACATCAACACATGCAAGATCTGGGATCATGAACAACTTGTCAGACGCTGAAAACCATTTCTGGGTTACCCAGAATTTGAAAGTCAATGCCGAGAGACCTACTTTGACTATCCACTACTTACAATTTGTTGATTGTTTGAGTGATTTAAAGGCATGGATCTGGAGTATAACTAACAAGCTACCACTTAGTTACAAAAACAAAATTAAAACAACAACACACTGACAGATCCGAGGCCAACAAAATCTTGTCAGACACGATCTGGGTAAATCTGGGTTACCCAGAAATGCTCGGTCAATGCCGGTCAACCCACTTTGACTACGAATAACTTTTAATCTACAACAGATATGGACATGATTCAAGTTCCATATTAATGATCTCATAACAGACTACAAGTACAAACTTTCAAAACACAAAAATCATCAGAGATCTCAAAGATATAAGGCCTGACATTCGTTGTCAGACTTCATTTTTAATCTTTTTCCAATTTTTAAAAACTTTAATTTCAAGTACTTAGATGTTATGGATCTACAAGATACCAACCCAGATCACTTAAATAGACTACAAACAACATGTTTTAACATAAAAACACAACATTTAACATAAGATCAAAAGTCAAATTTCTAGTTTAGGGTTTACCTTTTTATGAACAATTTATGATTTCTTGGCTTATAATCTGTTATTGGAAGTCATGGGCTTGATTTAGAGACTGGTACACCTTTGGATTTCGTGGGTTTGAGCTTGAGAGGGTATGACTAAGTGTGGGTTGCACAAATGAGGTAATAATGCACTTTCTCTCTCTTTAAATTCTATCTAATCTTTGATGCAATGTATTTGGATGCTAATAATGGCTAAGAGTTGTAGCTTTATAGGCTCATAGCTTAGACTAGGGTGGCTTGTCAAGATTTTGTTAGATTTTCTAGCAATAATTCACCAAATGGGACAAAAAGGGTAAAATGGTCATTTGGTTATTAATTTTAATGGTATTTTTGTCCATGATAGTTGAATCTAGGGTTTAATCACTAGATTTTAAAACTTAATGTTTCTCAATAAATTTCTAGGGATTGAAAAATTAAAATTAAAGTGTAATAAAATTTTAATTAAAACACACTAATAAAAATTAGGGTTTAGATAATTAGGGTTCCTTAATTATCATTAGGGTTCCCAAATTAACAATTCAATTTATTAAAATAATAATTAGGGTTTCATATTTTAGCAATTAGGGTTCCTAATTAGCAAATTAGGGTTTCTAATTTTAATTAAGGTTTTCAAATATTAATTAGAGTTTTTCCTAATTAACAGAAATTCTATAATACATTACTTAATACATATAACACCATTTCTGACCGACCTTAAACTCCAGTTTTGAGTTTCCAAATATGGTATATGACAGAAATACTAAGGTTTATCATGATACACCATAATTGACTAACCATTAACAGTCTACACATATACAGTATATATTTATAACACTAAAAAATAATATTATATTTAATATAATATTAATATTCTCATTCCTTTGCTCAAAATCTAAAATTAGGGTTTGGATTCCATATCTAATTTATCTTTCATATATAACATTATTAATTAAGTTAAAATAATTAACTTTATAATTTGAACAAAATTCATACAATAAAATAGTAATTATAATAATTCTAATAATCATTTCATATATTATTTAAATAATATAAAAATCATATTTTCATATAAAATAAATAATAAAGACATTTCTACTATAAAATTAATTATTATAAGTATATACTTTACAATGATAAATAATTCTAAAATAAAATTATTTGAAATTATTCATGTAATAAATAAATTTTATTTATCACATAAATACATACACATTACTCGGCACATATTCTCTTCTTTAAAATAAATAAAAAAAAATTATATGCAAAATTTCTCATTTATTTATATAGAAAATATTGGGTTATTACAGCATATGGTAAAGGACTGTCCGAAAAGGATAATGGATGCATGAAGCGTGAATGCGGGGAAAGGTAGCGGAACACTGGCGATAACGGGACCAACTTCAACAAAATCAATCGCAAGAGTCTTCAACATGACCGTTCAGGATATCGTAGCAGCCGAGGATGGAACTCCATGTATTATTCGTATGAATTTTATTTTCGTATATACGATTTTTCTTAAATATAGTAAATTATGTTATAAAGAAATTATGAGGAAGAAAATTAAATTCTGTTAGGAATCAAATTTTCGTATAATCAGATAGACAAGTTTTATGTTGAATAGTTGAAGATCAGTTCGATCGAATCCGATCGAGATCTACTTGAAATGACTATGTATGCTATTTGCCCTAGTGTCTATAAGTATTTACAACGGTGATTCCGGGGACAGAATCCTTATAAGGGAGGGTGAATGTAATAACCCAATATTTTCAACATAATTAAATAAGAAATTTTGTATATAAAATTTTTTATATAAGGTGGGCATATGTGCAAAGTACAATATATGTACATATGTGATAAATAAAATTGATTTATTACATGAATAATTATAAATAATTTTTTTTAAGAATTATTGATCATTATAGATTATACTCTTATAATAAAGTAATTTTGTAATAAAAATATTTATTAATTATTTTTATGAAAATATGATTATTGTATATATGATATGATTATTAGGATTATTATGATAAGTGATATAATACCCGAGAATTTTCACGACTTATTAAATGAATATATTAATGGAAATGAATATTTATTTGAATATAAATGATTTTGTGTTACAAGATGAGTTAACTCAATTATATTGAATAATTGAATAATTGAGAATATATAGAATTTGTGATGAACTCATTGAAAGCCTTGTGTGGCACGGTGATGAAAAATATTAATGATTATATTAATTATCAAAAGAACTGTTAAGCGAACAATTAATCTATATTAATTGTTATTTGTTATTAAATAATATCGGTTAAATATTAATGGTGATTAATAGTATGTGACTATTATTAGTGTAAGAGATATAATAGCAATGAGCAACGTGTTTATAAATATAACAAGATTCTTAATTGTTATAAAGATTAGTAATCTTATTGATTAATAAGGAAGGGATTAGTTAATATTATTATTAATTAATTGGTAAGATAAATAATTTATTAATTGCTATATGCAAGCATGTGATAGTTAAATGTATATGTATAGTAGCTACCTATATGCATAATATAAAGTGTAAAGTACAATGTGGCTATATTATATATAGAAACCATATAAGGAGATTTATATTTACTGAGACCATATGTTATGAATACATCATGAAATGCTTATGTGACAATATATGTGTGGGTATACATTAAAATATCATGAACATATTGTAAACTATTATTTTAATAAAGAAGGCAATGTAATGTGATAACATCCGAATAAAGTATATCGGTGTGATAAAATGTACATGGATTATATGATATAAGTATAACACTTATCTTTAAATTCCTAATATGGTAACAATTGTACCTTAATATTACATTATGAGAATTAAAAGAACCAAACCAAGCCTTAGTTGATCAAGTTATTGAGATTTTTATCTTGTCCCAAATTAAGTGTCACAAAAGTACATGAACAGTGATCTAAAGGCTAGTTTACGTATTCTTTAAGTGGCTAATCTTAGGTGATCATTTGGTAGCTAAGTGGCTGGTAAGGGGTGGTTGATCAACTCTTGATTAACCTTTGTATCCTCCCATTACACCATGAATTCAACTTTAGTGTAAAACAAATGTCCAGTCCAAACTTCTTCTATAAATAGCAAACTCAATTCTCAGTTGGTGTTGCTTGAAATTTGTCTGATAATTCTAAGTTGAGAGTTTCAAGTAGCTAAGCAATTATAGAAGAATACTCAGTGTGTGAGTAGTTCAATTCAAGCTTAAAGAGGTATAAATTCTACTTTTGTGTTCTTGAGCTTAAGTTGTCAAATTCTTGAAATTCTCATACAATCTCTGATAATTGATGTAAAATAGCATGCCATTGTGTTATCTGAGCTTGTATACATGATTAGGAGAAGTGTAGATGATCTGGGTACAGGTTTGATGTTGGTTATGTTGGAACTCTGCAGAAATAGAGTCCTTATTTTTTGTTCTGATCGAAGTGGTGCGACCGTGCCACTTTTATAGTACATGACCGCGCGGCCGCGCTGGCTGCCAGTCTTGTGTACTGATTTTTATGATTCTGTCTTGGTCTGAGTATGCTATGTTAATTAGTTCATGCATATAAATAACCTGCACATATGGACTGAGATTTCTATGCATATAGTAAGTCATGTTAGTTGATTTTAGTTTGATTATTCAAAGAGGACTTAAAGAGTTGAAAACTAGTTTTGATAAACCTTTTTCAAAAACATGTCCTGACTTTATGTGCCAACTTATCAAGTTCTGGTATACATTAAAATGTGACCAATATGTTAGTTACCTTGTTGGTGAGGGTATGATGTAGTCAAGCATGGATTAAAAGAAAAAGTGCAAATAAAAGACTATATTAGCTATGTGTACGCGAACTATGCATAAACTAAGTTTTGAACTTCAAAACATACCTATGTGACCTATTATGTGGTTATGGATGCATGTTACGTGAACTTACCTTACATGCTTGAATAAGTTTTACTAATGAAAACTTAAAGTTTTGAAAACAAACTTGATAAACTCTATGTATGCTTTGAGTTAAGATTTGTGAGCATACTTATGTGGTTTAACTTGTGTATATGAGACATCATGATTAAGTGGGTTATGCATATAAATGTAATTACCATGGATGCCTAACTAGATATGTGCATGATAAAAGGGGATTATGACAAGTCTAAAAGATGTAAAATTTCATAACATGAACTACATGACTAATCTAATGCAAACATGAGTTGTTGAGACCTATGGAGCATATGGTATGTGTTCAACGATCAAACGTAAGAAAAATTATGAATTTAACACTTAAAGTCTTGATTAAATGAGAATAGATGGTGGCCTATGATAATGCTATGATATGAGATTAAATTTGGTTGTCCACATACTAACATGTATGTTTTGCATGATTATTTATGTACGTGTAAGTCGAGTGTGCACTGACCTTCTGCAGGAGCAACCATGTTCTGGTTTGAACAAGAAGCAGCGCGGCCGCGCCACTCTTTACTTCAAATCCAGCGCGACCGCGCCACCCTGCAGTAGGATCAGATTTCTGTAGTTGTTCTGTGGTTTCATAAATGCCTAAGTTGTTACTTTAATCTGTAATACATGTCCAGTATAGTATTCATGTGTTAATAAGTATGTTGTTGATAGGATCCTATGATGAATAAGTGTTTACCACTTTAAAGTCAAATTATGATTTCAACTATGACATGGTGTATTATAAACTAATTTTCATGTGATGACATACGTATAAGATTATGCGACTAGAAGACTAGCACTATATGTTAGCATTGATAAATTTCACTTGTGTATGATAGTAAATTAAGATAATAGGTGTACATGTTGAACTTGTATAACTAATGTGATTATACATGAATAGGATATCATAGTGCATTGGATTGATATTAAGCTTTACTTTGGTAAACTACGCTTGAGGCAAGTATCTTTACCCCTTGCATTTACTTTATGCAATGGACATGAGTAAGAAGGTTTCAGAATTATATTATCATTGTGCCAGATTATTAAACTCTATTGTTATTGATTATGTATGTGATAACCCGAAAATTCATAAAATCTAGAATGATTAGAATAAATGTTAATGAATAAAACCTAGATGAGAATTTGAGGATTTGTTTAAAATTTTCAAGTAAAACCTATATGGTTTGCTATTCGAATGAGAATTGAGAAAATAAGGGTTATGAAAATTCAAAACCTAGAAAGAGATTTTGTATGTGGAAAATTTATTTAAAGAAATAAATTTCAAATGAATATATATTATTATATTAAATTAAATGTGTATATGTATAGATAAGTATACACTTGGAGATGTGTTATATATGATTTAGCTAGATAAGAGAAATGATTATTTAAATTAATCATACAAGAATAAATGAAAAGGTTCATTATAAGGAGCTGGTAGTAGTCACGCATTAGAAATATTATATAAAAAAAAGAAATAAGAACGTGACAAGTCAGAATAATATATATGACAAGCCATATGAAAAAGACTTATTGAATGTAGCATGCCGTATTAAGAGGTTTAATAGACATTAAATTAAATGTCTAGTCTAATATATAAGTATATAAATTATTTTATAATTTATGAAGGATATGTATATATATTGTAATATGGTAAATATATTAAATTATATTTGTTATATGTAAAGAAATTGATACGAATAATTTATAATGTGAGAAAATAAAGTTATTAATTTTTTTCTCTATATGTGATGTGTTCATGTTTGGTGTAACTTGTAATTGGAAGTTAATGAATATATATAATTATATATATGTTACGCTAGGAAATAAAATTGTTGTGAACAATTTGCGTAATAAAGCAAAAAGAGGCGGGTTAAGCATATAATATTTATATATACTTTACTCAAGAGTATTAGAATAAATTCTTATATGAAATTAATTTAATAAAGAAAAGATATTATATTTATCGTAATATCTTAAGGAAAGTATATAAATTCTTAATTGAATTTATGTTGGTAAGGTAAGGATATTATATTATCTTGGGTATGTAAATAATTGCATTTGCATAAGAAATTATGTGTAGAATATTTATTTTGCAATAATAAAATAAATATGTAATTTAAATGTTATGTTTATATAATTTATGTATCAAAGATGTGTTATATAAATTATATGATTTCATGAGGTTAAGATAAAAAAAAATAAAAATTAAGACATTAGATCATAGTAATTTACATGACCCAAACAATTCTTCAAAGCTCAAAATATTAAGTTCAAAATCCAATTTAAATTCAATTTGGTGAAAGTCAAAATTGGTCAAAGTGCTAGTTTATTATTTGTGTAAGTATGCATGTGGGTTAAATCAAAAAGGAGAGTAAAGGGAGGGGGGATGCACCAGCTATTTGAGGGAGTAATAAGCATGTGGGGTAAAAATAAAATAAAATCCAAGTTTACTCTCACACTCTAAGCCAAGTGTCACCCCAAAGTTCTACCCATATTATTTTGTTAAGAGGTGCAAGCTAGCTAAAAGATTAGAGAGAGAGAAGATGAGAGAAGCAAAATAGAAAGAGAAGAAAGTGAGTGGGTCGGCAGGAGGAGGGAGAAGAAAGTTGGTCCTTATGCCACCACACTTCATCTCTTATTTTGGGAAGAAGAAATATAGCCAAAGATCAAAGGTATAAATCCTAACTAAATTTATGTATATTATTTTGGTTGTGTTGAATCAAATCTTGAGTTATGATCTTGAACTCCAAAAATCATAGATCTACATGTTTTAGAGTGTGTTATGTATAGAACTAGTCATTTTGGATGTTAACAAGTTTGATCAAAGAAGAGTGAAAATATTTTTTAAAAACTAAGAAAAAACTAGTGGGCTGCTGCCTCTAAAATGAAAATTCGGGGTTAGTTAGGATGTTCAAAAAATTCTGGGCTTTTGGTATGTTATAGTACACTGAATAAGCTTTCCATAGACTCCGGAACGGACTAAATCCGACTTCGGAGGAGAGAGTTATGACATTTCAAAGTAGTAGTGTCAAAACTGTCGAACAAGTTCGGTGCAGTCCACTTGAACGGAATTTCTGGGCTGATATGTTCGGAATCTGAAAATATATCAGTAGGAAAGAGTTGTAGTCCTGGAAGTTAGCTTCGCGTGGGCTCAAGAATCGCTCAAAAATGTTTTAAAACGAAAAAGTTATGATTGTTTTAGCGAAAGAGGACAAAGCTGGGAAAAAGATAAAAATTGTTGCGAGTGGACATTTTTGGGGTCTATTTTAGGCTGCCTAAGAGGTCCGAAACTGCTGGGTGACATTTTTTAAAAATACTTTGGTATGCCATGTATAACATATCCAAAAATCAGATTAATCGGAGTTTTGAGTAACGTGTGAGAAAACCGTGAAGTGGCTACCTCAAGATGCCCAACAGGCAGAGCAGTAGCAGCGCCTGCTGAGCGCCGCGCACGCGCGCCTGGGCTGGGCTGTGATGACTGCTGCTTGACGTCATTTTCGCGCACTGTTTTGATGAGCTTCCGTGATCCGTTTTCGCGGTGTGAAATTTTTATAAAATACTATGACATGAAGTCTATAACATGTCCAAAATTTCACTGTTATATGACTTACGATTTGAGAATTAAAAATGAGCGAACATGCTTGTCAGAACTTGTAAACGAGCGAATGTCGAGCGTCGGCGTGTCAAGCGACTATAACGTTCTACATTCCGAATCGCGTTCCGGCAAAATAATAAGTCATAATAAATCAATTAAAGTCCTACGAGGCGAGATTTGACTATAAGTGATATTTTATGCCGGAAAATTTCCTTTCGGACATAAATAAAGCAATAAAAATATGTAATAAATATAAATTACATACTTAAGCGAAATAAAATCTATAGTTTCCCATAAAATTATTTTGTGGTGCAACGAAGAACGTGAAACCTTTGAAAAATTGTATTAATCATAAAAATGATATTTTGAGGTTTTCGGAGTTTAAAGTGAGGTTTTTAAGCTGATTACTAAATATACATACATATAGCAAAAATGCGAATATTCATAAAACGAAAAATAAAGCGAATGTGCTAGCAGAATGAAATATGTATATATGTGAAAATGGTCCGTGTTGACTTATGAACGGACAAAATGGTATAAAAATTATTTAAATTAAAGAAATAATATAGTAAATTGAATTTTACTATAAAAGCTATGCATTAGCTGTTTAAACTTTGAATTTGTGAGTAAAAGTAAAAGATATTTCTGAAATAAAATTTAAATGGTTTAAGCTTCAAGATGTAATATATTTGCATCTAAAAATGTGTGAGACCTTTATTATTTATGAAAAAAGTAAAATATTATTACATGATTAATAATATTAGAAGGTGATTAAAATATTATTAAATGATTAATAATATTAAGAAAGGATGTAAATATTATTAAATGATTAATAATATTTGTGAATGATAAATATTCTATTAAATGATTAAAAATATTAGACAAAAGTTTAAGATAATGGTTATGTGATAATAATATTATCAAATGACGATAATATTACTAATGAGTTAAAGAATTATTCAATGTTTAATTATGTGGCTAAATGTTAGCTAATTTATTATTTGAGTAATGGTATTGTGAGATAAAATGTATGATGCTAATTAGAAGATCAATCTTATAATTGATAGGTCTTTCATGCAAGATTAAATTAGATTGATTAGAGGTAATCAACGGTACAGACAAGTTTCCTTTTACTTAACTCTACTAAGAGTTGTTCATTCGGTTATACTTATGGTTAATCATCTCTGATTGCCATGTTGAATTGTACTCTGTACATCTTGCATGTATAAGTCAGGTATGAAAGGCTGATCACCTTCATTATCAGTTTGTCCAGATATATTATTGTTCCTGTTCAATACTTGTTCAGTCAAAATTTTGTTCATGCTAATTCACAAATACATTGTGAAGGATAGCCAGCTTATTATTCAGACTCTTTTAATCATGATATATCTTTAAATTGTTTTAAAACTTGCTGGGCAACTTTCATGCTCACCCTTGCTATATTATGATAAACATTGCAGATAAGGCGAATATGGCCAGATACAGGAAAAGGATAATGCCAAGTTCAGCTTGGGATAGAATGTGCAGCTAGAGTGTAATGGTATAGTTTGTAATAATATAGTTTATGATTTGTGTATTAGTTAAGGTTACTCGATTTTGGGGAATAGTGTGTAAAGTTTAATGTATAAACAATTTATGTTTATATCTTCCGCAACAGTTGTAGAATGATTGTACCAGATCCGCGGCGATCCAGGACTAGAATTTGGGGCTGTCACAGTTGTTATCAGAGCTGTTGGTTATAAAGCTTAGGTAGGAATACCTGAGACCAATAACCGCAGTGATCAGGATAAGATCTAACTCACATAGAGTTAGTTGGTCAGTAAGATTCAAAGATGAATCTCGGTAAGTTGTAAAGTTACAGAGTTCCCTAACTCTGATAGTAAAGTTGAACAACAGTGATGAATAGATTGAGTCTAAAAGACTGAAAGTACAGAAATAGAAGATCGTAAAACAAAACGATCACAGAATTGCAATGAATCGTAATATATACGATGAGATCACCCCGTGATCTGATAAGGTTATTACAACCAGAAAGAATCAATCTAAGGATTGAAAATTTTTACAGCAAAATGCTGTGTGGCAGTTGTACCATGAATTGGTACAAATACAGGAAAGAATTATGAATGCGAGTTGAATGAAATTTGTATTGAGAAGGGAGTTAGTAATAGGTGGGGATTTAATTGAGGACTCATGTCAGCAGCTGAGTTGTATGATTCCTTGTATGGGCGGGGAATTTGTACTTGGTTTTAGAATCACTTAGCTTCCTGGTCAATATAGTGGTTAGGTTGACCAATTCTTTGTATGGGCGGGGAATTGTGCGCTTAGCTTCCTATATTGATTAGTGGCCGAGTTTGGTTTGACGACCACTTAGTTTCTGATACTAATAATTATTGAAATGTCTGTGTCGCGCTATTTGCTATATATCTGTTGAGAAGGTGATTCTTTTCTCAGGTATATAACAGATAGGTAGGGTATAAGTAGAGAATATCGGGTTAAATACGAGTTCTTAAAACTCATACTTATGGTATATTCGTGACTCATAATTATATGAAATGTTTATGAATCCCTCAGCGAATGGACGCCAAAGGTCTGACTAGGACAAGTTCTTAAACTCATATGATTGTGGAAAGTTCCTGAACTCATAATGTGTGGAAAGTTTGATGAACTGGGTATGGAAAAGTTGTGAATGGAGAATTGAAGATTATAGGAATAGATAGACTTATTAAGCAATGGATCATTAGAGAAATTGAAGCTGATGGTGGAAGTATATGTATTCCAAATCTTCTAGCTATGCTAGACTTCGAAGTTTTTGACATCAAGCTAAATACGCACTATGTGCCTTTTTGAAAAATAGATTTTTATTCTCAACTCTTGGTGACCCTTGTGTATGCATGGACTTCGGGCCATCTACACCTCGTTACCTGTTGAGATGATAAAACAGATTTGTAATGATTTTTTGAACGGTTTAAAGTATAGTCTATGCTAATCAATTCAGCTAGACAAAAATGATTTGAGATGTCAAAATGTATTTTATATATCTTCAATGTATCATGGAACCTGATGCAGAATGATAAAAATGATGGAGTTATCAATGCATAATTACCTAGTGTGATATGTGATCTAAAGATCGTCAGCCCACTATAGTATGATGTAGTATGACAAAGTCACAAAATGACGGAATCCTCAAACGGACTGTAAATACAGTACGGTATCATGACGTCATAAAATAATTTTTAGAATTTTAAAGAAAAGTTAAGTGCCAATTAAATTTGGACAGACACATGCTTCGATTGAAATTCGAATTATTGGTAAACGTCTAAAGCTATTTGATTCAGCTAGACAAATGTTTTTAAAAATTCAAAGTATTTTTGAGAAATTATCCTGAACCAAATTATTTTGGTGCGGAATCCTATGATAAGACTGAGGTGAACTATGTTGATTGGATAAAATAATCCAATCTAGTAGCGTAAATATTCGCTAGACATGATTGATACGTTATGCATGACGTAAGAGTACGATAGGCTAATTACCTAAAGTACTAGCAGTGGTAGTTTATCTTCTTTGTGATTGTAAACATACCTAGTAATTTACTTTTTTGCGATATAAATATCGTTAAAACTACGCGTTTATGGTCTATATGACCCCTCAGCATGATTTGAAAAGTTTTAACTTCTTCGACTAAAGTCATGGGAGAATGTGATAGTAGCAGAGCTCCTTATAGTAGGAAACAAGATGTACTCATTAAATTGAGCATGAAATCAAGTAAAGGTTAATTTGAAAACCTAGTTTTGATGAATTAAAGGAGTGATGATTAGTAGACTGTAATTTCGAGGACGAAATTCTTAGAAGAAGGGGTGAATGTGATAACCCGAAAATTCATAAAATCTAGAATGATTAGAGTAAATGTTAATGAATAAAACCTAGATGAGAATTTGAGGATTTGTTTAAAATTTCCAAGTAAAACCTATATGGTTTGCTATTCGAATGAGAATTGAGAAAATAAGGGTTATGAAAATTCAAAACCTAGAAAGAGATTTTGTATGTGGAAAATTTATTTAAAGAAATAAATTTCAAGTGAATATATATTATTATATTAAATTAAATGTGTATATGTATAGATAAGTATACACTTGGAGATGTGTTATATATGATTTAGCTAGATAAGAGAAATGATTATTTAAATTAATCATACAAGAATAAATGAAAAGGTTCATTATAAGGAGCTGGTAGTAGTCACGCATTAGAAATCTTATATAAAAAAAAGAAATAAGAACGTGACAAGTCAGAATAATATATATGGCAAGCCATATGAAAAAGGCTTATTGAATGTAGCAAGCCGTATTAAGAGGTTTAATAGACATTAAATTAAATGTCTAGTCTAATATATAAGTATATAAATTATTTTATAATTTATGAAGGATATGTATATATATTGTAATATGGTAAATATATTAAATTATATTTGTTATATGTAAAGAAATTGATACGAATAATTTATAATGCTAGAAAATAAAGTTATTAATTTTTTTCTCTATATGTGATGTGTTCATGTTTGGTGTAACTTGTAATTGGAAGTTAATGAATATATATAATTATATATATGTTACGCTAGGAAATAAAATTGTTGTGAACAATTTGCGTAATAAAGCAAAAAGAGGCGGGTTAAGCATATAATATTTATATATACTTTACTCAAAAGAGTATTAGAATAAATTCTTATATGAAATTAATTTAATAAAGAAAATATATTATATTTATCGTAATATCTTAAGGAAAGTATATAAATTCTTAATTGAATTTATGTTGGTAAGGTAAGGATATTATATTATCTTGGGTATGTAAATAATTGCATTTGCATAAGAAATTATGTGTAGAATATTTATTTTGCAATAATAAAATAAATATGTAATTTAAATGTTATGTTTATATAATTTATGTATCAAAGATGTGTTATATAAATTGTATGATTTCATGAGGTTAAGATAAAAAAAAATAAAAATTAAGACATTAGATCATAGTAATTTACATGACCCAAACAATTCTTCAAAGCTCAAAATATTAAGTTCAAAATCCAATTTGGTGAAAGTCAAAACTGGTCAAAGTGCTAGTTTATTATTTTTGTAAGTATGCATGTGGGTTAAATCAAAAAGGAGAGTAAAGGGAGGGGGGATGCACCGGCTATTTGAGGGAGTAATAAGCATGTGGGGTAAAAATAAAATAAAATCCAAGTTTACTCTCACACTCCAAGCCAAGTTTCACCCCAAAGTTCTACCCACATTATTTTGTTAAGAGGTGCAAGCAAGCTAAAAGATTAGAGAGAGAGAAGATGAGAGAAGCAAAATAGAAAGAGAAGAAAGTGAGTGGGTCGGCAGGAAGAGGGAGAAGAAAGTTGGTCCTTATGCCACCACACTTCATCTCTTATTTTGGGAAGAAGAAATATAACCAAAGATCAAAGGTATAAAACCTAACTAAGTTTATGTATATTATTTTGGTTGTGTTGAATCAAATCTTGAGTTATGATCTTGAACTCTAAAAATTATAGATTTACATGTTTTAGAGTGTGTTATGTATAGATCTAGTCATTTTGGATGTTAACAAGTTTGATCAAAGAAGAAGAGTGAGAATATTTTTTAAAAACTAAGAGAAAACTAGTGGGCTGCTGCCTCTAAAATGAAAATTCGGGGTTAGTTAGGATGTTCAGAAAATTCTGGGCTTTTGGTATGTTATAGTACACTGAATAAGCTTTCCATAGACTCCGGAACGGACTAAATCCGACTTCGGAGGAGAGAGTTATGACATTTCAAAGTAGTAGCGTCAAAACTGTCGAACAAGTTCGGTGCAGTCCACTTGAACGGAATTTCTGGGCTGATATGTTCGGAATCTGGAAACATATCTGTAGGAAAGAGTTGTAGTCCTGGACGTTAGCTTCGCGTGGGCTCAAGAATCGCTCAAAAATGTTTTAAAACGAAAAAGTTATGATTGTTTTAGCGAAAGAGGACAAAGCTGGGAAAAAGATGAAAATTGTTGCGAGTGGACATTTTTGGGGTCTATTTTAGGCTGCCTAAGAGGTCCGAAACTGCTAGGTGATATTTTTTAAAAATACTTTGATATGCCATGTATAACATATCCAAAAATCAGATTAATCGGTGTTTTGAGTAACGTGTGAGAAAACCGTGAAGTGGCTACCTCAAGATGCGCAACAGGCAGAGCAGTAGCAGCGCCTGCTGAGCGCCGCGCACGCGCGCCTGGGCTGGGCTGTGCTGACTGCTGCTTGACGTCCTTTTCGCGCACTGTTTTGATGAGCTTCCGTGATCCGTTTTCGCGGTGTGAAATTTTTCTAAAATACTATGACATGAAGTCTATAACATGTCAAAATTTAACTGTTATATGACTTACGATTTGAGAATTAAAAATGAGCGAACATGCATGTCAGAACTTGTAAACGAGCGAACGCCGAGCGTCGGCGTGTCAAGCGACTATAACGTTCTACATTCCGAATCCCGTTCCGGCAAAATAATAAGTCATAATAAATCAATTAAAGCCCTACGGGGCGAGATTTGACTATAAGTGATATTTTATGCCGGAAAATTTCCTTTCGGGCATAAATAAAGCAATAAAAATATATAATAAATATAAATTACATACTTAAGCGAAATAAAATCTATAGTTGCCTATAAAATTATTTTGTGGTGCAACGAAGTACGTGAAACCTTTGAAAAATTGTATTAATCATAAAAATAATATTTTAAGATTTTCGGAGTTTAAAGTGAGGTTTTTGAGTTGATTACTAAATATACATATATATATAGCGAAAATGCGAATATTCATAAAACGAAAAATAAAGCGAATGTGCTAGCAGAATGAAATATGTATATATGAGAAAATGGTCTGTGTTGACTTATGAACGGACAAAATGATGTAAAAATTATTTAAATTAAAGAAATAATATAGTAAATTGAATTTTACTATAAAAGCTATGCATTAGCTGTTTAAACTTCGAATTTGTGAGTAAAAGTAAAAGATATTTCTGAAATAAAATTTAAATGGTTTAAGCTTCAAGATGTAATATATTTGCATCTGAAAATGTGTGAGACCTTTATTATTTATGAAAAAGGTAAAATATTATTACATGATTAATAATATTAGAAGGTGATTAAAATATTATTAAATGATTAATAATATTAAGAAATGATGTAAATATTATTAAATGATTAATAATATTTGTGAATGATAAATATTCTATTAAATGATTAAAAATATTAGACAAAAGTTTAAGATAATGGTTATGTGATAATAATATTATCAAATGACGATAATATTACTAATGAGTTAAAGAATTATTCAATGTTTAATTATGTGGCTAAATGTTAGCTAATTTATTATTTGAGTAATAGTGTTGTGAGATAAAATGTATGATGCTAATTAGAAGATCAATCTTATAATTGATAGGTCTTTCATGCAAGATTAAATTAGATTGATTAGAGGTAATCAACGGTACATGCAAGTTTCTTTTTACTTAACTCTACTAAGAGTTGTTTATTCGGTTATACTTATGGTTAATCATCTCTGATTGCCATGTTGAATTGTACTCTGTACATCTTGCATGTATAAGTCAAGTATGAAAGGCTGATCACCTTCATTACCAGTTTGTCCAGATATATTATTGTTCCTGTTCAATACTTGTTCAGTCAAAATTTTGTTCATGCTAATTCACAAATACATTGTGAAGGATAGCCAGCTTATTATTCAGACTCTTTCAATCATGATATATCTTTAAATTGTTTTAAAACTTGCTGGGCAACTTTCATGCTCACCCTTGCTATATCATGATAAACATTGCAGATAAGGCGAATACGGCCAGATACAGGAAAAGGATAATGCCAAGTTTAGCTTGGGATAGAATGTCCAGCTAGCGTGTAATGGTATAGTTTGTAATAATATAGTTTATTATTTGTGTATTAGTTAAGGTTACTCGATTTTGGGGAATAGTGTGTAAAGTTTAATGTATAAACAATTTATATTTATATCTTCCGCAACAGTTGTAGAATGATTGTACCAGATCCGCGACGATCCAGGACCAGGATTTGGGGCTGTCACAATGTATCCAAATATTCGTATTCATACAAGTTCTCGAACTTTTTTCGTTCATTATATATCAGTACAATATTAATGTAAGATTCAGATATATATATTCTGTTCGTTAATTTCTAAGTATGGTTATACAAGTGTCCTCACTTGTATAATTATTATACATGTTGATACATACTTGTTGATTTTCGGTATGTATACCTTAATTAAAAGTTGTCTAAGCTATTTGACTCGACTAGACATAGATTTAAAAATATTGTTGAACATGATAGAACCTTATTGATATCCAACCGAATTGTTTTGGTTCAGATTCAGACTAAGTATGGACATCCCGAATCTGGGAAACTTTTGTGCGCCCAAGGCGGATATGATGAACGAGAATATCATTCTAGTATGTAGTATTGATCAATACAGGGCATAACGGGTTGATCACCTCCCGTGCCTATAAGTTATGACGGTTTGCGGATGAAGTTCTGTTAAACCTTTTCGAAAATTGAAAACAAAGTTAATAGTTTGTCGACTGCTCCTCATTTATAGTCAGTACGTAGTTTCAAAATTTGAAATAGAACTGTTATATGTTGTTTAGTGTTGCTTCAATTTAATTCACAACTATTGCTTCGTTGTAGAAGTGCCATTCAAATAAAAATATTTAATCCTTTCAGCTAATGTTTATTGTTTGTTATTACTTGTTGGGCATTCAAATGCTCATTCTTGCTTAATTTAAATGTTTTTAGCTAACCGTGATCAACCTGAAGGTTCTGCCAAGAACAAAGGGAAAGGAAAGCTGACAGAATAAGTTTTTGTTATCTGATGTAATAGCTAGGCTTAAATAAGACGGTGATATTTATTATCTATCATGTAATGAATTGTTTTAAAGGTCGTGTACCTGAGATTTAGACAACTCTGATATGTAAATTAAGTTTGATAATTATGACATTATTATTATTATTCCGCTCAAAAAAATGGTATCGTGAAGCACTGAATTCAGGTTTCAAGCACCTGAATTTGGGGGCGTCACATGTTGGTATCAGAGCATTAGGGTTAGAAACCTTAGGTAGGGGTAGACCTTAGGGCAGAGGGAAACGTTGAAAATACAAATAACTCATATAGAGTTTAAAAGGAGATGAATTAACTAAATTCATCATAAAACAAAATAAAAATAACCTATACAAAACTATTAATTGCTGTGAGTATATATTATATACTAATCAGGATAATTTATGTGTAGATGTCAGGAGAAAAAGGATTAGGATACCCTCGGATCTTAAAGAAGGAGCCAATCTCTATAACCGAGCTAATATCAAAGCCAATAGCTGAAATAGAGGCTCACGTTAAATGTAACCTTGATGAGGTGATCATTTTGGAAAATATAATACCGGACCCAAAAATGGTGGAACTGACAGATAGTGATTCGGACACCGAAGTTGGAGCTGATCAGGCATCAACTGAAGTGCAGAATCTGAGGAACAAGGTTTCTTCTCTAGAAAGGTTGTGGGAAATAGAAAAGTTACTAAATAGTCAATTGCGAAAGGCATTAATCGAAACGATGGAAGAACAAGACAAGCTTAAAATCCAAATTGATTAGATGGGAGCTAAAAGCAACAAATCGTGTGCAGCTCCGAGCAAGAAAGGGAAAAGAAAGATGAAAGGCCGCGACTTAGGAAATTCTGATTATAATCAAGAGAACGCTAACAAAATAGAAAAGTGTACAAACTGTAGCAAGAAACATGAAGGCGTATGTGGGAAAGGGAAAAAGATATGTTACAATTGCAGACATAAGGGACATATCTCTCCTCATTGTCCCAATCCAAGGCAAGACGCATATTTTATTTATGGATTGGAAGGTCATCGGGAAAAAGGTTGTCTAGGATCAGGAGAAGGCATAGTGAATAAGTAGTATAAGTACTGTTTGAATATGTGTGTTCTATGATAAGTATGTCGGTATAATATTTTCACTTTTGTATAAGTTGTAGTAGCGAATCTCGACTTTGATGGTCACAAAGGGATAACAGATGTTTAAAGTAGTATGTGCTATGCTATGTACTATGAAATAGTTGAATGGTTATGAATCTATGCTTGATGAATGGAATAAGTTTGAAATATTAAACTTATACAATAAGGTTTAGAATGTAATTTAATAAAGTATAATTTAACTAGATAATGCCGCCAAGACGTCAAACTCAAAAACAAAGGGCAGAAGAATCTATCAACAATACTGAAGGACAACAACCAGACCTAATGCAAAATTATGCAGAATGGAATGCCAGCCGCGGGAAATCAGTCAGACAATCGATTTACGAACTTTAAAGATTTTAAGGCTGTAGGATCGCCATAATTTAGAGGTACCACTGACCCTATAGAAGCCCAAACTTTGGTTAAGGAAATAGAAAAAGCGTTTGTAATCACTAGGGTAACTGAGGGGTAAAATACAACTTTTGCCACCTATATGATGAAATGAGAGGTGAACTTTTGGTGGGAGACAAATCAAGCTAGGGCAGGAGAAGGAGTGATAGCATGGACTAGGTTTAAGACGCTGTTCTTTGAGAACTATTTCTCGTCCAGTATGCAGGATAGGATGGAGGTGAAGTTTTTGGAATTGAAGCAAGAGAACATGAAAGTTGCGGAGTATGCCGCAAAGTTTAACGAATTAGCTAGGTTTGCTCCGCATCAAGTTGATACAGAGGTAAGAGAGGAAAGGAGGTTCGAGCTGGGCTTAAAACCCTAGCTCTACAATAAGGTGGCAGTGTTACAAATAAATACTTTTGCAGCACTTTTGGGGAAGGATATCATAGCTGAAGGGGGAAGTGAGGCCATGAGCCTCTACAATAAGGAGAAAAAGAACAAGGGTAAGGTTGTGGGAGGTTGGAAGGTAGAAGCAGGTAGTGGTTGTGGGAATGGAAAAAGACAGTGGAACAATTTTGGGAGTGTCCAAGTCAAGCAGGAAGGTGTGAAGAAGCAGGCTGTGGAGTGTAAGAATTGTGGGAAGAATCATTCTGGTGAGTGTCTTAGTGGTAAGTTTGTGCGCTATAAGTGTGGGCAGGAGGGACATACCTCTCTCAACTGCCCCAATCCTAGGATGAATGGTGGGTGCTTTTTGTGTGGATCAACAAAACATAAGGTAAAGAACTGTCCGAAAAGGAGAATGGATGCAGAAAGCGTGAATGCGGGGAAAGGTAGCGGAACACTGGCGATAACGGGACCAAATTCAATAAAATCAACTGCAAGAGTCTTCAACATGACCGTTCAGGATACCGTAGCAGCCGAGGATGGAACTCTATGTATTATTCGTATGAATTTTATTTTCGTATATACGATTTTTCTTAAATATAGTAAATTATGTTATAAAGAAATTTTGAAGGAGAAAATTAAGTTCTGTTAGGAATCAAATTTCCGTATAATTAGATAGACAAGTTTTATGTTGAATAGTTGAAGATCAGTTCGATCGAATCCGATCGAGATCTACTTGAAATGACTATGTATGCTATATGCCCTAGTGTCTATAAATTTTTACAGCGGTGATTTCGAGGACGGAATCCTTATAAGGAAGGGTGAATGTAATAACTCAATATTTTCAACATAATTAAATAAGAAATTTTGCATATAAAATTTTTTATATAAGGTGGGCATATGTGCAAAGTACAATATATGTACATATGTGATAAATAAAATTGATTTATTACATGAATAATTGTAAACAATTTTTTTTAAGAATTATTGATCATTATAGATTATACTCTTATAATAAAGTAATTTTGTAATAAAAATATTTATTAATTATTTTTATAAAAATATGATTATTGTATATATGATATGATTATTAGGATTATTATGATAAGTGATATAATACCCGAGAATTTTCATGACTTATTAAATGAATATATTAATGGAAATGAATATTTATTTGAATATAAATGATTTTGTGTTACAAGATGAGTTAACTCAATTATATTGAATAATTGAATAATTGAGAATATATAGAATTTGTGATGAACTCGTTGAAAGCCTTATGTGGCACGGTGATGAAAAATATTAATGATTATATTAATTATCGAAAGAACTGTTAAGCGAACAATTAATCTATATTAATTGTTATTTGTTATTAAATAATATCGGTTAAATATTAATGGTGATTAATAGTATGTGACTATTATTAGTGTAAGAGATATAATAGCAATGAGCAACGTGTTTATAAATATATCAAGATTCTTAATTGTTATAAAGATTAGTAATGTCATTGATTAATAAGGAAGGAATTAGTTAATATTATTATTAATTAATTGGTAAGATAAATAATTTATTAATTGATATATATATATGCAAGCATGTGATAGTTAAATGTATATGTGTAGTAGCTACTTATATGCATAATATAAAGTGTAAAGTGCAATGTGGCTATATTATATATAGAAACCATATAAGGAGATTTATATTTATTGAGACCATATGTTATGAATACATCATGAAATGCTTATGTGACAATAAATGTGTTGGAATACATTAAAATACCATGAACATATTGTAAACTATTATTCTAATAAAGAAGGCAGTGTAATGTGATAACATCCGAATAAAGTATATCAGTGTGATAAAATGTACATGGATTATATGACATAAGTATACATCTTATCTTAAATTCCTAATATGGTAACAATTGTACCTTAATATTACATTATGGGAATTAAAAGAACCAAACCAAGCCTTAGTTGATCAGGTTACTGAGATTTTTATCTTGTCCCAAATTAAGTGTCACAAAAGTATATGAACAGTGATCTAAAGGCTAGTCTACGTATTCTCCAAGTGGCTAATCTTAGGTGATCATTTGCTAGCTAAGTGGCTGGTAAGGGGTGGTTGATCAACTCTTGATTAACCTTTGTATCTTCCCATTACACCATGAATTCAACTTTAGTGTATAACAAATGTCCAGTCCAAACTTCTTCTATAAATAGCAAACTCAATTCTCAGTTGGAGTTGCTTGAAATTTGTCTGATAATTTTAAGTTGAGAGTTTCAAGTAGCTGAGCAATTATAGAAGCATACTCAGTGTGTGAGGAGTTCAATTCAAGCTTAAGGAGGTATAAATTCTACTTTTGTGTTCTTGAGCTTAAGTTGTCAAATTCTTGAAATTCTCATGCAATCACTGATAATTGATGTAAAATAGCATGCCATTGTGTTATCTGAGCTTGTATACATGATTAGGAGTAGTGTAGATGATCTGGGTACAGGTTTGATGTTGGTTATGTTGGAACTCTGCAGAAAAAGAGTCCTTATTTTTCGTTCTGATCGAAGTGGTGCGACCGCGCCACTTCTATAGTACATGACCGCGCGGCTGCGCTGGCTGCCAGTCTTGTGTACTAATTTTTATGATTCTGTCTTGGTCTGAGTATGCTATGTTAATTAGTTCATGCATATAAATAACCTGCACATATGGACTGAGATTTCTATGCATATAGTAAGCCATGTTAGTTGATTTTAGTTTGATTATTCAAAGAGGACTTAAAGAGTTAAAAACTAGTTTTGATAAACCTTTTTCAAAAACATGTCCAGACTTTATGTGCCAACGTATCAAGTTCTGATATACATTAAAATGTGACCAATGTGATAACCCGAAAATTCGGTTTGTCCAGAATTTAAGTTTAAAGAATTAGTTATTAATAAAATGAATTTTTATTAATACTATTATGTCCTATGTGTTTATTAATCGTTCTATGACCTAGGATAATTATAAGTCGGGAGTATTCTGGCTACGAGCTAGTTTAAGCGAGTAAGAATTTGACCCCTCAGCAAAAGTATGAGATATTTTAAAGGAAATTTTATATTCCTCGCTATTCCTTCTACTTCATGATTCTTTATAGGTTATGGAGGTTGGAATGATGGAAAGATAATAACTTCTTTGAAGAGAAGTTGTGAAGAAGTGTAAGCTAAAATTTCGAGGACGAAATTCTGTGAAGAAGGGAAGAATGTGAGAACCCGGGTAAGGGTTTGGTTTTAAGAAATTTCGAGGACGGAATTTTTATAAGGAGGGAAGAATTTGACAACCCAGAAATTCGGTTTGTCCATAATTTAAGTTTAAAGAATTAGTTATTAATAAAATGAATTTTTATTAATACTATTCTGTGCTGTGTGTTTATTAATCGTTCTATGACCTAGGATGATTATAAGTCGGGAGTATTCTGGGTACGAGCTAGTTTAAGCGAGTAAGAATTTTCAAGACGAAAATGAAAATTTTTCGGGAACAAAAATATTTCCGGGGAAAAAGACGAAATAGACACTATTCATTAGTTTCTGCTCGGAGTTTTATTTTGAAATTCCGAGAAGTTAACGACTACGTAAAATGATGAGACGTGATGGAATATTCAATAATATTTCAGTTATGGTAAAAATGAAGTTTTCGCCTGCGGACGTAAAACCTAAGGGTTAGGAAAAGTGATTTCTGAGAATATTATGAGTATGTATAATAACTAGGGTTATTATGCGTGAGAGATACGAGTATAATACTAGTTATTATACGAGTATAGTACGAAGATTAGTATGACATATAATACGAATATCGTACGAACGATATACGAAGAGAATACGAGAATGGACTTTGAGTTCATTAACTTTGTAGAATCCAATTGGACTTGGATTATGTCAAGCCCAATGATTTGTGAAATCAAGCCCAAGTTAGGCCCAATAAGAATTAGGGTTAAGGCCCGAACCAAGAAAAGAAACCGCAGATCGAACCGATGGGTAAACAGATGGGTAATAACTAATGGGGCAACCCATGGGATGACCCATAGGCATGTGGGCCGGCCACTTGGCCACCAAGTAAGGGTGGAGACTAAGTAAACTTGGTGGCTAAGTGTTGGATGAGGTGGGAATAGTAAGGAGGTGGGGGCGAAATGACCAATTTGCCCTAAGCTTTGGTTTTCTATACATAGGAAGCTAGATTTTATTTTTTAGGATTTTGAAAAATCCTATAACTTGAGAGAGAGAGAGGGAGAGGGAGAGAGAGCTCGAATGAAGAGGGAGAAGGAAGAGATTGAGCATGAAGGCTCGGATCAAAAGTGATCGTGAAATAGAAAAGCTTGCAAATTGCCGGCTTTGTATAACGGAAGAAGATTAAAGAAGAACGGTAATCCGAACCCTAGTTCTTCTAATTTTTTTCTTTAAGTTTTTATGTTCAAAAACATAGCTTAACGAGAATAGAGAGAAGATAATATTAGAAATGATTCCATATGGTTGAAATCATGAGAAAAGAAGAAATAAGAACTTAGAAATTTAGTTTATAAATTTCTTAAGGAAGTATAAGATTCGTGAGGATTTTGGGCAATCCGAATGAATATTATGAACAAGTAGATGAATTAAGTAAGGAATGGTATTCTATAACATCAAATTCTAAGAAAAAGTAGAATCGTAATCCAAAATATCGATTAAAACGAAGAACGAACGAAGAACACGAAGAACGTTGTTGATGGACAAATTTAAAACCATCGTAGGATAATTGTTGTTGATGGACAAGTTTAAAACCATCGTAGGATAATTGTTGTTGATGGACAAGCTTAAAACCATCGCACATAAGTTAGTTGTATATTGCTTGGTTAGGAACGTTAGAAACTTTCATGAAGAACGGATTAAAACGTAGGTATAACGAAGTTATGGCGAAATTTTTGTAAAAGACGAACGAGAATTAGAAAGTTAGTAAATGAACCCGAACGTGTAGTGTTTCATAAGAATGTAAGAGAACGTAGAAAATCTGAGTCGTAGACTTAAGAATGAATGAGTTCTGAGTTTGAATGACCGAATTACGGATGAACGAGCGAAGAACGTTAAAAGCGTAAAAATGACCAAAGGGTGAAGATTAAGCCAATCGAATGGCAAGTTAACTAATTTAGAACGAAGTTCTATCTGAGGGGTATTGAAGTACGTAAGATAAGGAAGAGAATAGATTTGGAACGGCCTCGTTTCTAGTTATAGCGAAGAAGTTATGAGATTAGGAAGTACGCGTCTCAAACTTGGTGCAAGACTTAGAAAATTTTCTAGGGTTTTGGGTCGGCACCGCAGCGCCGGCTAAGCTTGCAGAAGTGGAGCCACAGCGAGAGCTCGGAGCCTCAGGTACTGTTAGTTGGCGCCGCAGTGCGAGAGATAACGAAGGGTTTGGCGCCGCAGCGCTAGACCAAGGGAAGAGAGAGAAGTAGGCCGCGCCGCAGCGCAAGGGAAAGGAAGGGGCACAGCGCTGCAGCGCTGGTGCAGGGCAAGACCCAGAAATGAGATTTTCATTTCTCAATTACTGGGGGATGTGCAAGAAAGAAGTATAAACCCGTAGTTCACATAATGTAATACTTAAGTAAGTGTGTTAAACCTTTAGTGAAGGTTGAACGGAAAGATTAAACGAGATTAAAAGATGAAGAATTTAAGCGCTAGATTACGTAACCGATATCCGGGGACCGTAGTCGTAATGAACGAACGTGAGGGATTGCTGTGATTATGATTCCTTAGACAATGAGTGATGAAGGTAATGAATAACATTCCGATGTTATGTCATGGTAATGAGAGATAAGTGTAAAGCGTATAGATGTTGTGAATGCAATGTTGTTGCGATGAACGATCGGTCTTAGCATACAATGAACGGTATGGCTTCGACATTAAGAAAGAATAATGAACATGGGGTTCATGGGTTGGATAACGATTGAATGCAATTAAAACCTTGAGTGAAGGTTGAATGAGAGATTAAGAGACGAGCAACGTAAACGTGGAATACGTAAGCGATCCTCGTGAATCGTAATCGCATCGGACGAACGTTCTAAGTGTACAGTGGTTGTATAACTTGGACGTTGACGAAAGTAGTAAGTAAGATATGAATGATCGTGAGAAAGCTGTAGCGAATGGTAATGAGATTAATGAAAGTCCGAGGGTGAGTCGGATAAAGAATGTTGGAATGAAGTAAGCGTTAAACACTTTAACCAACGTAAGGGTTGAGTGTACGTGATATTAAACGGGCAGAACCTACACTCCGTGTATGGTTTGACCGTAAGGTAATGAAGACTAAGATTTAACCGTGAACGATAAAGAAAATGAATGGAAGACAATAACGTATAACGTTAAGAAGCCGAGTCAGTAGTTTTAACTTGGATAACGTTCCAAGTCGAGTGAACCAGACGTGGTAAGATAAGAATAAGGGATTATAAAATGTTTAACGCTATGACCTTATAGTATTAACGTTGAATGATCGTTCCGAGTATACAAATGACTGTATGACTTAGATGATAAAGAATGAATCCTGAGGTATGGCATTTAGTTTCCAGGAAGCCATAAGGATTAAGAAGTTGACTTAACGAACATTATAGTTTAATGGTTTGGATAAGTTAAGAGAAGTTAGGTTGTGGTACAATTGTAACCTTTGATGGTTGACATATGGGAGCTGGGCTAAACAATTCCTTCAGAGAGCGAAGGTATTTACAAAACTGGAAACCGATCTAACTCAATGTGTGGGCAGTGTAGATGAGACGGGAACTTGTTTGTTGGTTATTTGTGGGAAACCACTCAGAGTACCATATGGACTACTAGCAGAGACACGATGTGTGCTAAATCCTAGGAGAGTTATAAGAAGAAGATAAGAATGTAAATCATCCAAGATGATAAATGTATGAATAAGATATCTCCGTATATCATAAAGCCATAAACTGGTAATGAAAGTTAGTCGCGTAAGCTTAAATTACAAGAACGCGAACCTTAAGAAGTAAAGTTAAGCAAACCAATGCGTAAGTCAAGTATATGACTAATTGGTGTACGTGTTATTTCCTTATGTGTTATATAGGGATTTGGAATGAGCAGTTCAACATAAACTATAAGTTGTAGCTGTGTGTAAGGCAAGTTTTCTAACTTCATTCATAATATATGAATGCTAGTTTCTTAGACTTCTCAGATATTGAACTTGAGATGTCGTGTCTATGTGCATATGTGCGAGATATGTACAAGGTGGTAGAATGTATGAGGCCTTGTGCCACAATGTGAACACTTTAGTATTTTTATGAGATGAATTGTTCTGTGATTGAACTGTTCAATACAAGTATGTTTTGTTTATACATGAACCGTTATTGTTAAGTCTGTGCTAATGATTCTAGCCAGGCAGGAATGTATGGAAAAAGGTAGAAGAATGAAAGTAGTGTAAAGAGTATGTGATGAATGTTGTAAAATGATAGGAATCGAGACTAATCCTATTATTCAAGCTGCTTCATAACCTTTGTTCGGTTATCGAAGTTCTGAAGAATGTTTAAACTCTTGAAGTTGTTTGTTCAACTGTTATGACTTGCTGGGCAATTGAATGCTCACACTTGCTTTAAATGAAAAACATTTTCTGCGAACGTTGTTAGAAAGAACTTAAGGATCCCTTAAAGATCAAGCTAAGCAGTATCCAGAAGAAGTGCTATTCAGTATGTGAATGTGCATGAAGATCAAGTGAAGACTTGTAATATAGAGTGATAGAATTAAACTATAGACTAGTTTAATGAATGTTTATGTATCCTTGGTGGCGGATGAAAGTCACTTGTGCAAGATGTAAAGAATAATGTAATTATCATTATTTGTAATGAAAGAGATTTTAAGGTTTCGAGAACCTGGGATTTGAGAATATATGTTGTTATATTTAACTATATAATGACGTATGATTGGTAAGAAGTGGGACCGTGACGCACGGAGTCCGGGTCTGAAGGTAGATCGAATTTCGGGGCGTTACAGATTGGTATCAAAGCTATAGGTTATAACTCTTAGGTTTGTGTACCTAAGCCTATAATCGTAGAGAGAAGGATAAGAAAATCGTTGAGTTAACGATTAAGGAAGAAGATCACCACGTGATCATATTGAATCGTAATAATAGTTGTTCTGTTAAACGATGAATGATTTATAGCTAATGCTATAAATGAATGGTACTACGAAGTAGTACGAAAAGAAGAACTCAGATTAAGTTGTAAAGGTTATCATACGAATTAAAGAAAGTTCGTATTAAGTAAAGAGAAAGTTAGAAGTTGTAAGATTTCAATTGAGGACTCATGTGATGGCTGAGTTGTATGAACCTTTGTATGGGCAGAGGTTTGTGCTTTGGTGTAACAACTACTCAGTTTATTACAATGATAATCATTGGAATTGGTCGCGCTATTAAGATGTATATGACGAGAAGGTGAATCTTTTCTCATGTATATACTTGATAGGTAGAGAACGATAAGGTAGGTGCGAGTTCTTGAAACTCATACTTGTGGTAAGTTCGTGACTCATAATAATATGGTATGTTTTCGAACGTCTCAGCGAATGGACGCCTAAGGTCTGTCTGGATGTTCTTAAATTCATACTATTGTGGAAAGTTCCTGAACTCATAATGTGTGGTGAGTTGATGGACTGTACTAAGGTATAGGAATGATTAGACTGAAAACGAAGTATTTTCAGTAGACTTAGCATTGAAGGTGCTAGAGAAGATTAAGTATTGTCGCAGTAAGACAATGAAGGAAGATGGAGGATAGGATATTCCAAATCCTCTAGCTATGCTAGATTTCGAAGTTTATTCAAATCGTGCTGAAATGTACATTTTGAAAAAGAAAGAATTGGTTCAACTTTTTGAACCAATGGATATGTCTATGCCAATTGCTTCGGCTAGACAGAAGTTGATTTTAAAATATCAAAAAGAATTTTTATATCATCCGTGCATTTGATGCAACGATGGTAAAAAGATGGAGTTGTTAATGCAATTGAACCTGGTGGGATGTGATCTTAGGATCAACAAACCACTATGGTAAGATGTATAATGACGAAGTCATAAACTGACGAAGTCCTCAACGTACTGTGAAGAGTACGGTATCATGACGTCATAAAACGTTTTTGTGAAAAGAAATTAAAGAAGTAGTCGATGTCAATTGATTTGATTAGATGAATGTTTCAAGAAATTTCCAAAATTTTTGGTATTAAGTCTGAGGTGAACATACCCCTAAATGGGGATATACGATAGGAGGATCACCTACGTATAGAAAGAGGTAGTTTACCTTCTTTGTGATTGTAAACTTACCGTGAAAATAAAGGTTTACGGCGAAAGGCTGTTTAACCTAGTAAAGAGTTCATGGTCAATTTAACCCCTCAGCAAAAGTATGAGATATTTTAAAGGAAATTTTATATTCCTCGCTATTCCTTCTACTTCATGATTCTTGATAGGTTATGGAGGTTGGAATGATGGAAAGATAATAACTTCTTTGAAGAGAAGTTGAGAAGAAGTGTAAGCTAAAATTTCGAGGACGAAATTCTGTGAAGAAGGGAAGAATGTGAGAACCCGGGTAAGGGTTTGGTTTTAAGAAATTTCGAGGACGGAATTTTTATAAGGAGGGAAGAATGTGACAACCTAGAATTTCGGTTTGTCCAGAATTTAAGTTTAAAGAACTAGTTATTAATAAGATGAATTTTTATTAATACTATTATGTGCTATGTGTTTATTAATCGTTCTATGACCTAGGATGATTATAAGTCGGGAGTATTCTGGCTACGAGCTAGTTTAAGCGAGTAAGAATTTTCAAGACGAAAATGAAAATTTTTCGGGAACAAAAATATTTCATGGGAAAAAGACGAAATAGGCACTATTCATCAGTTTCTGCTCGGAGTTTTATTTTGAAATTCTGAGAAGTTAACGATTACGTAAAATGATGAGACGTGATGGAATATTCAATAATATTTCAGTTATAGCAAAAACGAAGTTTTCGCTTGCGGACGTAAAACCTAAGGGTTAGGAAAAGTGATTTCCGAGAATATTATAAGTATGTATAATAACTAGGGTTATTATGCGTGAGAGATACGAGTATAATACTAGTTATTATACGAGTATATTACGAAGATTAGTATGACGTATAATACGAATATCGTACGAACGATATACGAAGAGAATACGAGAATGGACTTTGAGTTCTTGGACTTTGTAGAATCCAATTGGACTTGGATTATGTCAAGCCCAATGATTTGTGAAATCAAGCCCAAGTTAGGCCCAATAAGAATTAGGGTTAAGGCCCGAACCAAGAAAAGAAACCGCGGATCGAACCGATGGGTAAACGGATGGGTAATAACCAATGGGGCAACCCATGGGATGACCCATGGGCATATGGGCCGGCCACTTGGCCACCAAGTAAGGGTGGAGACTAAGTAAACTTGGTGGCTAAGTGTTGGATGAGGTGGGAATAGTAAAGAGGTGGGGGCGAAATGACTAATTTTCCCTAAGCTGTAGTTTTCTATAAATAGGAAGCTAGATTTTATTTTTTAGGATTTTGAAAAATCCTATAACTTGAGAGAGAGAGAGAGAGAGAGAGGGAGAGAGAGCTCGGATGAAGAGGGAGAAGGAAGAGATTAAGCATGAAGGCTCGGATCAAAAGTGATCGTGAAATAGAAAAGCTTGCAAATTACCGGCTTTGTATAACGGAAGAAGATTAAAGAAGAACGGTAATCCGAACCCTAGTTCTTCTAATTTTTTTCTTTAAGTTTTTATGTTCAAAAACATAGCTTAACGAGAATAGAGAGAAGATAATGTTAGAAATGATTCCATATGGTTGAAATCATGAGAAAAGAAGAAATAAGAACTTAGAAATTTAGTTTATAAATTTCTTAAGGAAGTATAAGATTCGTGAGGATTTTGGGCAATCCGAATGAATATTATGAACAAGTAGATGAATTAAGTAAGGAATGGTATTCTATAACATCAAATTCTAAGAAAAAGTAGAATCGTAATCCAAAATATCGATTAAAACGAAGAACGAACGAAGAACACGAAGAACGTTGTTGATGGACAAATTTAAAACCATCGTAGGATAATTGTTGTTGATGGACAAGTTTAAAACCATCGTAGGATAATTGTTGTTGATGGACAAGCTTAAAACCATCGCACATAAGTTAGTTGTATATTGCTTGGTTAGGAACGTTAGAAACTTTCATGAAGAACGGATTAAAACGTAGGTATAACGAAGTTATGGCGAAATTTTTGTAAAAGACGAACGAGAATTAGAAAGTTAGTAAATGAACCCGAACGTGTAGTGTTTCATAAGAATGTAAGAGAACGTAGAAAATCTGAGTCGTAGACTTAAGAATGAATGAGTTCTGAGTTTGAATGACCGAATTACGGATGAACGAGCGAAGAACGTTAAAAGCGTAAAAATGACCAAAGGGTGAAGATTAAGCCAATCGAATGGCAAGTTAACTAATTTAGAACGAAGTTCTATCTGAGGGGTATTGAAGTACGTAAGATAAGGAAGAGAATAGATTTGGAACGGCCTCGTTTCTAGTTATAGCGAAGAAGTTATGAGATTAGGAAGTACGCGTCTCAAACTTGGTGCAAGACTTAGAAAATTTTCTAGGGTTTTGGGTCGGCACCGCAGCGCCGGCTAAGCTTGCAGAAGTGGAGCCACAGCGAGAGCTCGGAGCCTCAGGTACTGTTAGTTGGCGCCGCAGTGCGAGAGATAACGAAGGGTTTGGCGCCGCAGCGCTAGACCAAGGGAAGAGAGAGAAGTAGGCCGCGCCGCAGCGCAAGGGAAAGGAAGGGGCACAGCGCTGCAGCGCTGGTGCAGGGCAAGACCCAGAAATGAGATTTTCATTTCTCAATTACTGGGGGATGTGCAAGAAAGAAGTATAAACCCGTAGTTCACATAATGTAATACTTAAGTAAGTGTGTTAAACCTTTAGTGAAGGTTGAACGGAAAGATTAAACGAGATTAAAAGATGAAGAATTTAAGCGCTAGATTACGTAACCGATATCCGGGGACCGTAGTCGTATTGAACGAATGTGAGGGATTGCTGTAATTATGATTCCTTAGACGTTGAGTGATGAAGGTAATGAATAACATTCCGATATTATGTCATGGTAATGAGAGATAAGTGTAAAGCGTATAGATGCTGTGAATGCAATGTTGTTGCGATGAACGATCGGTCTTAGCATACAATGAACGGTATGGCTTCGACATTAAGAAAGAATAATGAACATGGGGTTCATGGGTTGGATAACGATTGAATGCAATTAAAACCTTGAGTGAAGGTTGAATGAGAGATTAAGAGACGAGCAACGTAAACGTGGAATACGTAAGCGATCCTCGTGAATCGTAATCGCATCGGACGAACGTTCTAAGTGTACAGTGGTTGTATAACTTGGACGTTGGTGAAAGTAGTAAGTAAGATATGAATGATCGTAAGAAAACCGTAGCGAACGGTACTGAGATTAATGAAAGTCCGAGGGTGAGTCGGATAAAGAATGTTGGAATGAAGTAAGCGTTAAACACTTTAACCAACGTAAGGGTTGAGTGTACGTGATATTAAACGGGCAGAACCTACACTCCGTGTATGGTTTGACCGTAAGGTAATGAAGACTAAGATTTAACCGTGAACGATAAAGAAAATGAATGGAAGACAATAACGTATAACGTTAAGAAGCCGAGTTAGTAGTTTTAACTTGGATAACGTTCCAAGTCGAGTGAACCAGACGTGGTAAGATAAGAATAAGGGATTGTAAAATGTTTAACGCTATGACCTTATAGTATTGGCGTTGAATGATCGTTCCGAGTATATAAATGACTGTATGACTTAGACGATAAAGAATGAATCATGAGGTATGACATTTAGTTCCCAAGAAGCCATAAGGATTAAGAAGTTGACTTAACGAACATTATAGTTTAATGGTTTGGATAAGTTAAGAGAAGTTAGGTTGTGGTACAATCGTAACCTTTGATGGTTGACATATGGGAGCTGGGCTAAACAATTCCTTCAGAGAGCGAAGGTATATACAAAACTGGCAACCGATCTAACTCAATGTGTGGGCAGTGTAGATGAGATGGGAACTTGTTTGTTGGTTATTTGTGGGAAACCACTCAGAGTACCATACGGACTACTAACAGAGACACGATGTGTGCTAAGTCCTAGGAGAGTTATAAGAAGAAGATAAGAATGTAAATCATCCAAGATGATAAATGTATGAATAAGATATCTCCGTATATCATAAAGCCGTAAACTGGTAATGAAAGTTAGTCGCGTAAGCTTAAATTACAAGAACGCGAACCTTAAGAAGTAAAGTTAAGTAAACCAATGCGTAAGTCAGGTATATGCCTAATTGGTGTACGTGTTATTTCCTTATGTGTTATATATGGATTTGGAATGAGCAGTTCAGCATAAACTATAAGTTGTAGCTGTGCGTAAGGCAAGTTTTCAAACTTCATTCATAATATATGAATGCTAGTTTCTTAGACTTCTCAGATGTTGAACTTGAGATGTCGTGTCTATGTACATATGTGCGAGATATGTACAAGGTGGTAGAATGTATGAGGCATTGTGCCACAATGTGAACACTTTGGTATTTTTATGAGATGAACTGTTCTGTGATTGAACTGTTCAATACAAGTATGTTCTGTTTATACATGAACCGTTATTGTTAAGTATGTGCTAATGATTCTAGCCAGGCAGGATATGTATGGAAAAAGGTAGACGAATGAAAGTAGTGTAAAGAGTATGTGATGAATGTTGTAAAATGATAGGAATCGAGACTAATCCTATTATTCAAGCTGCTTCATAACCTTTGTTCGGTCATCGAAGTTCTGAAGAATGTTTAAACTCTTGAAGTTGTTTGTTCAACTGTTATGACTTGCTGGACAATTGAATGCTCACACTTGCTTTAAATGAAAAACATTTTCAGCGAACGATGTTAGAAAGAACTTAAGGATCCCTTAAAGATCAAGCTGAGCGGTATCCAGAAGAAGTGCTATTCAGTATGTGAATGTGCATGATGATCAAGTGAAGACTTGTAATATAGAGTGATAGAATTAAACTATAGACTAGTTTAATGAACGTTTATGTATCATTGGTGGCGGATGAAAGTCACTTGTGCAAGATGTAAAGAATAATATAATTATCATTATTTGTAATGAAAGAGGTTTTAAGGTTTCGAGAACCTGGGATTTGAGAATATATGTTGTTATATTTAACTATATAATGACGTATGATTGGTAAGAAGTGGGACCGTGACGCACGGAGTCCGGGTCTGAAGGTAGATCGGATTTCGGGGCGTTACAGATTGGTATCAAAGCTATAGGTTATAACTCTTAGGTTTGTGTACCTAAGCCTATAATCGTAGAGAGAAGGATAAGAAAATCGTTGAGTTAACGATTAAGGAAGAAGATCACCACGTGATCATATTGAATCGTAATAATAGTTGTTCTGTTAAACGATGAATGATTTATAGCTAATGCTATAAATGAATGGTACTACGAAGTAGTACGGAAAGAAGAACTCAGATTAAGTTGTAAAGGTTATCATACGAATTAAAGAAAGTTCGTATTAAGTAAAGAGAAAGTTAGAAGTTGTAAGATTTCAATTGAGGACTCATGTGATGGCTGAGTTGTATGAACCTTTGTATGGGCAGAGGTTTGTGCTTTGGTGTAACAACTACTCAGTTTATTACAATGATAATCATTGGAATTGGTCGCGCTATTAAGATGTATATGACGAGAAGGTGAATCTTTTCTCATGTATATACTTGATAGGTAGAGAACGATAAGGTAGGTGCGAGTTCTTGAAACTCATACTTGTGGTAAGTTCGTGACTCATAATAATATGGTATGTTTTCGAACGTCTCAGCGAATGGACGCCTAAGGTCTGTCTGGATGTTCTTAAATTCATACTATTGTGGAAAGTTCCTGAACTCATAATGTGTGGTGAGTTGATGGACTGTACTAAGGTATAGGAATGATTAGACTGAAAACGAAGTATTTTCAGTAGACTTAGCATTGAAGGTGCTAGAGAAGATTAAGTATTGTCGCAGTAAGACAATGAAGGAAGATGGAGGATAGGATATTCCAAATCCTCTAGCTATGCTAGATTTCGAAGTTTATTCAAATCGTGCTGAAATGTACATTTTGAAAAAGAAAGAATTGGTTCAACTTTTTGAACCAATGGATATGTCTATGCCAATTGCTTCGGCTAGACAGAAGTTGATTTTAAAATATCAAAAAGAATTTTTATATCATCCGTGCATTTGATGCAACGATGGTAAAAAGATGGAGTTGTTAATGCAATTGAACCTGGTGGGATGTGATCTTAGGATCAACAAACCACTATGGTAAGATGTATAATGACGAAGTCATAAACTGACGAAGTCCTCAACGTACTGTGAAGAGTACGGTATCATGACGTCATAAAACGTTTTTGTGAAAAGAATTTAAAGAAGTAGTCGATGTCAATTGATTTGACTAGACAAATGTTTCAAGAAATTTCCAAAATTTTTGGTATTAAGTCTGAGGTGAACATACCCCTAAATGGGGATATACGATAGGAGGATCACCTACGTATAGAAAGAGGTAGTTTACCTTCTTTGTGATTGTAAACTTACCGTGAAAATAAAGGTTTACGGCGAAAGGCTGTTTAACCTAGTAAAGAGTTCATGGTCAATTTAACCCCTCAGCAAAAGTATGAGATATTTTAAAGGAAATTTTATATTCCTCGCTATTCCTTCTACTTCATGATTCTTGATAGGTTATGGAGGTTGGAATGATGGAAAGATAATAACTTCTTTGAAGAGAAGTTGAGAAGAAGTGTAAGATAAAATTTCGAGGACGAAATTCTGTGAAGAACGGATGAATGTAAGAACCCGGGTAAGGGTTTGGTTTTAAGAAATTTCGAGGACGGAATTTTTATAAGGAGGGAAGAATGTGACAACCCAGAAATTCGGTTTGTCCAGAATTTAAGTTTAAAGAATTAGTTATTAATAAAATGAATTTTTATTAATACTATTCTGTGCTATGTGTTTATTAATCGTTCTATGACCTAGGATGATTATAAGTCGGGAGTATTCTGGCTACGAGCTAGTTTAAGCGAGTAAGAATTTTCAAGATGAAAATGAAAAATTTTCGGGAACAAAAATATTTCCGGGGAAAAAGACGAAATAGGCACTATTCATTAGTTTTTGCTCGGAGTTTTATTTTGAAATTCTGAGAAGTTAACGATTACGTAAAATGATGAGACGTGATGGAATATTCAATAATATTTCAGTTATAGCAAAAACGAAGTTTTCGCTTGCGGACGTAAAACCTAAGGGTTAGGAAAAGTGATTTCTGAGAATATTATGAGTATGTATAATAACTAGGGTTATTATGGGTGAGAGATACGAGTATAATACTAGTTATTATACGAGTATAGTACGAAGATTAGTATGACGTATAATACGAATATCGTATGAACGATATGCGAAGAGAATACGAGAATGGACTTTGAGTTTATGGACTTTGTAGAATCCAATTGGACTTGGATTATGTCAAGCCCAATGATTTGTGAAATCAAGCCCAAGTTAGGCCCAATAAGAATTAGGGTTAAGGCCCAAACCAAGAAAAGAAACCGCGGATCGAACCGATGGGTAAACGGATGGGTAATAACCAATGGGGCAACCCATGGGATGACCCATGGGCATATGGGCCGGCCACTTGGCCACCAAGTAAGGGTGGAGACTAAGTATACTTGGTGGCTAAGTGTTGGATGAGGTGGGAATAGTAAGGTGGTGGGGGCAAAATGACCAATTTGCCCTAAGCGCTTTGGTTTTCTATAAATAGGAAGCTAGATTTCATTTTTTAAGATTTTGAAAAATCCTATAACTTGAGAGAGAGAGAGAGAGAGAGAGAGAGCTCGGATGAAGAGGGAGAAGGAAGAGATTGAGCATGAAGGCTCGGATCAAAAGTGATCGTGAAATAGAAAAGCTTGCAAATTGCCGACTTTGTATAACGGAAGAAGATTAAAGAAGAACGGTAATCCGAACCCTAGTTCTTCTAATTTTTTTCTTTAAGTTTTTATGTTCAAAAACATAGCTTAACGAGAATAGAGAGAAGATAATGTTAGAAATGATTCCATATGGTTGAAATCATGAGAAAAGAAGAAATAAGAACTTAGAAATTTAGTTTAGAAATTTCTTAAGGAAGTATAAGATTCATGAGGATTTTGGACAATCCGAATGAATATTATGAACAAGTAGATGAATTAAGTAAGGAATGGTATTCTATAACATCAAATTTCAAGAAAAAGTAGAATCATAATCCAAAATATCGATTAAAACGAAGAACGAACGAAGAACACGAAGAACGTTGTTGATGGACAAATTTAAAACCATCGTTGTGACGCCCCCAAAATTAGGTATACATCACCCATCTTGGGTCGTCAGATACAAAGTACAGAATACAAATACAACTTACTAATACAACTGTCGTGTACAATACGACAAAACATAAACTGTGAGTTTGAATACAAATATTATCTTCTAGAGAGTATTCATACTCAAAAGGAGTCCTCATTACATTTATTAACACACCATTACATAGAATAGTGAGGACTACTAACTAATACTATCATTCGGACCATTACTCCGTTCCCCGACTTGCCCCAGCTACGTTCTCATTTCCTGAAGAGAACAGTGAAAGAAAGGGTGAGCTCAACTAGCCCAGTAAGAAATATTATGACTAAGATAATGCAGAATAAATTATCATTAGCCTTCAACAATGTTAAACTGATAAAATATAATAGACATCAAGTTTAACTGCAGCGGAACAAGCAATCCCTTTAAAAGAGTCAAGTAGAAAATAAACTCTACTATCTTTTATGCTTTAAAAGGTTTTTCAACACTGTGATCGCTGGGACTCAGCTTAATAAAATAATCCACATCATCGAATCACCCCTGCACTACGGCCAAGGATATTCGTGTATTCATTAATGGTCATGATCATGCCAACAACTGTCCATCAACGCACTACGGGCCAATGAGGACTTTTACCACATCATTTGTAACATTACGGTCATGATTATACCGAACAATCCCTTGTCATAATCATACCAAGTCCATCTATGCACTACAGGCCACAGATGACTTTCAACATTTTATAAACATGAGGATGATGACAATGATATAAGAATTCAATAAAACAAGTTCAAGAATTAATTTATCCAAGAATTAACAACGTCCAAATTGTCAACATGATACTGCTTTGTGGAGTAAAATTCAAGAATGCTTAGAAGAATATTTTCATGAAAAGATACTGGATGAAACGAAATTATCAAGGATATTCCACAAATTTCATGGAGTATAGAAGTCAAAACTTAACCAACTGAATACAATAAAGAATGGAATAACAAAAGAAATCACCATGCATGCGATAGACCGCACAGACAGGTTATTCCAACATAATAATAAATAATGGAACCAGGTCCGGCGTAAACGCACAGACAGGATATTCCGACAGAATAATAAATAATGGAACCAGGTCCGGCGTAAACGCACAGACAGGATGTTCCAACATAATAATAATAAAAACGAAACCAGGTCCGGTGTTAAACACACAGACAGGATGTTCCAACAGAATAATAATAAAAACAGAACCAGGTCCGGTGTAAAATACACAGACAGGATGTTCCAACAGAATAATAGAAGAATGTCACCAAGTATAGGGTAGACCGCGTATACTAGTTATTCCAACAGAATAATAAAGAATGGAATAACAGAAGTTCTCTTCATGAATATAAAAGAAATAATATTCCCTACCTTAAAAGAACTGGATATTGGAAAAGTGAATTAGCAGAATACTTTTATTCTCTCTCTCTTATTCTCTCTATACTTTCTCTCTCTATAGCTTGAATGAATTCGTGAAAAATAATGAAGCCCTGGGCCTCTATTTATAGAAAAACTAAGGGTGGCTCTTGGTCTTAACGAAGGGTCAAATGACTCTTGGTCTTAACGAAGGGTCAAATGACTCTTGGTAATATTGAAGGGACAACTACTATTGACGAAAGTAATTACTATTGACCAAGGTAAATACTATTGACGAAGGTAATTACTATTGACCAAGATAAATACTATTGACCAAGGTAAATACTATTGACGAAGGTAATTACTATTGACCAAGGTAAATACTATTGACCAAGGTAAATACTATTGACGAATGTAATTACTATTGACGTAGAGACTCTTAGATGATGACATATGGCCCCCCCATAAAATAACCAAACTTACCACAACGTCTTAATTATTGATTTAATAATATAACATATTATACAGATGATACTATGACAATAATTTAAGAGATATGATGCAGCAATTACTGTAGCAATAACTGAGTATAGCTGAGTGACTTCTCACGTAAGCATCAATAATCAATACCGTGTGCTACTATGCAACCACGCGTATTACTGTACTTTTACTACCGGGTAGTTCAACAGTTTTAACGGTTTTAACGGTAACACCTCAGCCGTTATTTTTATAGAAAGATAATTCTGTCGTTTTCTCAATCCGACAATAATTTCGTTGTGGGGTCCACCAATGATTGTGTCGTTGTACGAATATTCCTTGTTAAAACGAATATTCCCCAACCAATCGAATATTATATAACAACTTGCGTACTTTGCAAAATTTATAAATATTACCCACAACTATAACATTATATCAAATTAACTCCATAATATTCAAAAATGATATTTATAGAAAATTCATCTTTATTTATAAAAGTTGGGGTCTTACAACCTCCCCTTCTTATGAAATTTCGCCCTCGAAATTAGGGTACGTACCTGGTATGTCGAAGAGGTAAGGATACCTTGATTTCATTTCTGATTCTAACTCCCAAGTCATTTCCTCAACATCGTGGTTTCTCCACAAAACTTTGACTTGAGGTATAACCTTGGAGCGTAGAATATGTTCCTTCTTATCCAAGATTTGAACAGGAACTTC
Source organism: Panax notoginseng (assembly GCA_016801055.1). Lineage (NCBI taxonomy): Eukaryota > Viridiplantae > Streptophyta > Magnoliopsida > Apiales > Araliaceae > Panax > Panax notoginseng. The sequence goes on from CM029019.1 coordinate 119,983,654, forward strand.
TTCATACGTCAAATCCTCCCCTATTTCGTCCGGTTCTAACTCAATAATGTGGTTCGGGTCTTCCACATATTTGCGTAACATGGATATGTGAAAAACGTTATGAACACGAGACATACTTGGCGGTAAAGTGAGTCTATAAGCCACAGTTCCTACTCGATCGAGGATTAAAAATAGACCGATAAATCGAGGATTGAGCTTTCCTCTCTTTCCAAATCTCGTAACTCCTTTCCATGGAGCAACACGTAAGAACACATGATCTCCTACATCAAATTCCACATCCTTTCGATGAAGATCAGCATAACTCTTTTGTCGATCTTGTGAGGTTTTTATACGTTGTCGGATCGTTTGAATCTTTTCTGTAGTCATACGTACCAACTCCGGTCCCAACAACGTTGCTTCGCCCACCTCATCCCAGCATACTGGAGAACGACATTTTCTTCCATACAATGCTTCGAATGGAGCCATGCCAATACTTGCTTGATAACTGTTGTTGTAGGAAAACTCCACCAATGGTAAGAACTTGTCCCAACTTCCCTTGAAGTCAAAGACACAGAGTCTTAATAGATCTTCGAGAGTTTGAATAGTCCTCTCTGATTGTCTATCCGTCTGAGGATGATATGCTGAACTAAATCGTAACTCCGTGCCCATAGCTTTTTGTAAACTAACCCAAAATCGTGAAGTGAATCTTGGGTCTCGATCAGAAATTATGGATACTGGCATACCATGCAGTCTTACAATCTCGTTTATGTACATACGAGCAAGACGTTCAAGTGTATAAGTTTCTCGTATCGGTAAGAAATGAGCAGACTTGGTCAATCTATCAACAATGACCCAAATCGCATCAATACCTTGAGAAACCCTAGGAAGACCGGTAACGAAATCCATGGTAATGTGCTCCCACTTCCATTCTGGAATTTCAAGTGGTTGCAATGGACCTTTTGGTACTTGATGCTCCGCTTTGACTCGTTGACAAGTTAGACACCTTGAGATAAACAACGCTATCTCTCTCTTCATATTGCTCCACCAAAATGTATGACGAAGATCATGATACATTTTGGTACTTCCAGGATAGATTTCAAACGGTGTGATCATAATCTTTCAACAGTTCAAGCTAACGTCGTTGTCGCATGTTGAGTTCCTTTTGAGTGAAGAAATATTTGAGGCTTTTATGATCCGTAAAGATCTCCACTTTCTCCCCATACAAGTAATGCCTCCAAATTTTAAGTGCAAAGACAACAGCTGCCAACTCTAGATCATGAGTAGGATAATTCCTCTCATATTCCTTGAGTTGTCTTGATGCATAGGCTATGACTTTTCCATGTTGCATGAGAACGCATCCCAACCCTTTGCTCGAAGCATCACTGTAGATGACAAATCCCTCCGAGCCAGATGGAATTGTTAGAACAGGTGCTGAAATGAGTCTCCTCTTGAGTTCTTGAAAACTCTGCTCACATTCTTCGCTCCAACCAAACTTTGTATCTTTCCGAGTCAGCTGAGTTAATGGAGTAGCGATTCGAGAAAATCCTTCCACGAATCTCCGATAATAACCAGCTAAACCAAGAAAGCTACGTACCTCGGTCACTGATTTAGGTTGCTCCCAGCTTTGAATAGCTTCAATCTTTACCGGGTCAACCGATATCCCACGACTTGATACTACGTGCCTAAGGAATGCTACCTCCTTCAGCCAGAACTCGCATTTCTTCAACTTGGCATAAAGCTTGTATTCACGAAGCTTTTGGAGTACCAGCCTCAAGTGTTGCTCATGATCTTCACGGCCTTTGGAATAAATAAGGATGTCATCAATAAAGACGACCACAAAGTGATCCAAATATTCCTTGAATACCCGGTTCATCATATCCATGAAGGCAGCAGGAGCATTAGTCAATCCAAAAGACATGACTAGGAATTCATAATGCCCGTACCGAGTTCTAAAAGCCGTCTTTGGAATATCCTCAGTTCTAACCTTCAGCTGATGATATCCAGAACGAAGATCGATCTTTGAAAAGAATTGTGCTCCTTGCAACTGGTCAAACAGGTCATCAATACGTGGCAATGGGTACCTGTTTTTGATGGTGACATGATTCAACTCCCGATAATCAATACAAAGTCGCATACTTCCATCTTTCTTCTTCACGAATAGAACAGGAGCACCCCAAGGAGAAGTACTAGGACGAATAAAGCCAATGTCTAACAATTCTTGCAGTTGGATCTTTAACTCCTGAAGTTCAATAGGAGCCATTCGATATGGGGCTTTGGAAATGGGTTTTGTACCGGGTTCAAGGTCGATACAAAATTCAATTTCACGCTCTGGGGGTAGGCCAGGAAGTTCTTCAGGGAATACGTCAGGGAATTTATTAACAATAGAAATATCATTCAAAACTGACGTATTTTTGTTTAGATCTGTGACATGAGCTAAGAAAGCTTGACATCCGTTTTTCAATAAACGAATAACTTTATGGCTTGAGATGACAGCGATTGATTTTAATGGTTTGGTTGCTTGAATTCGCATAATAGGTCGATTAGGAATATGAAAGCTAACAACCTTACAAAAACAATCAATTTTTGCATGATGAGTAGTTAACCAATCAATCCCTAGAATCACGTCAAATGCAAGTATTTTTAATGAAATAAGATCGACAGGTAATGTGTGGGTACCGATTTGAACCAAACAAGACTTATAAACAGTGGAGGTAATGAAGGTTTCTCCCAACGGAGTTTTCACAGATAAGTCAAAGTCTAATTTATCCGGAATCAGATTTAATCGATGAGCACAAGTAGGAGAAATAAAAGAATGGGTAGAACCGTTATCAAATAAAGTATAGACTTCGTTAGAGTTTATGATAAGCTTACCCGTGATGACCTCATTCGGGTTCTTTGCTTTCTGGGAGTTCACAACAAACGCTCTCCCTTGCACAACCGGTTTTGACTTTTCTGGGACGGCCTTTGGTGCCTCCATCCTAGCTGAATTTGTCTTCGATAAATGATAAATTTGGGCTAAATGACCTTCTCTTCCATAATTATAACATGCTTTGGACGACATCGCGCAGTTTGGACTGATGTGCCCCTCCCCTCCGCATTTGAAACATATGATAAGTGGTCGTTCTCCTTCCTTAACAACGGGTGCTGGTGCTGACGTCTTTCCATCATTGTTGAATCTCCTCTTCTTGAAATGTCCATTCTTATTGTTTTGGCCCTGATTACCACCGAAGTGGTTACCATTTCTGGCCTGTTGATTTCCTCCACGCTTGTTGTCACCGCTTCGATGACTTCTCTTTCTGGTATTATCATTTTGCCGGCTGCTCTCTTTTGGTTGCGTTGTCTCGTTATCGCGCTCCACCAACTGAGCCCTATTCACAACATCTGAATACAAACACAGTTTATGAGAAACAAGATATTGACGTATCTCCGGCTTCAAACCTCTTAAAAACATCCGCGTCATTCTTTCTTCATTATCCACCAGGTGGGACGCAAACCGGGATAACTCCGCAAATTTTGCCTCGTACTGCGACACGGTCATATTATTCTGCTCCAATTTGATGAACTCCACCTCCTTCATGTGATGAATACTCTCGAGAAAGTATTTGTCGTTAAACAGCTCTTGGAACTTCTCCCAGGACATCTTCAATGCGGCAGGTTGAGTACGCTTTATCGATTCCCACCAGTAATCTGCCTCTCCTTGCAACATAAAGGCGGCAAAGGGAACCTTTTGCTCCTCGGAGCAACCCAAGACATCAAATATCTTGATGATCTGCTTTATCCATGTTTCAGCTACAAGTGGTTTGGGTTCTCCCTTAAACTCCGGTGGTCCCAGCTCCTTAAACTGTTTAGCGGTGACCGCCTGAGAGTTTCCAGTATTTCTACCTACGTTGTGGACAGGAGCCGCTTTCACCTGTTGTTGCATGAATTGCATAAAGCCTCTGAACATTTGATCATTCATCATTTGGTCAGTGTTGTTGTTTGCATGAGGATTGTCACCTTCCTGATGCACATTATCCTGATTATTGATATGTGGTGAATCAACAGTCGCCTGTGCTCCATTGCTATTCTCAACATTCTCAGATGCCATTTTCAGATACTGCCACAAAATAAAAATTAATTGATATGTCATATATTATCCTTATATTATGACCGACCAATTAAATACCATGCAAATAAACTTAGGTAGGTCATACTAGCGAAGGAATTCCCAGTCTCTCCCCTCCTAGTTCTATTCTCACATCTTAGCCAGGGATCATATCCCTAAGCTCTGATACCAACTGTGACGCCCCCAAAATTAGGTATACATCACCCATCTTGGGTCATCAGATACAAAGTACAGAATACAAATATAACTTACTAATACAACTATCGTGTACAATACGACAAAACATAAACTGTGAGTTTGAATACAAATATTATCTTCTAGAGAGTATTCATACTCAAAAGGAGTCCTCATTACATTTATTAACACACCATTACATAGAATAGTGAGGACTACTAACTAATACTATCATTCGGACCATTACTCCATTCCCCGACTTGCCCCAGCTACGTTCTCATTTCCTGAAGAGAACAGTGAAAGAAAGGGTGAGCTCAACTAGCCCAATAAGAAATATTATGACTAAGATAATGCAGAATAAATTATCATTAGCCTTCAACAATGTTAAACTGATAAAATATAATAGACATCAAGTTTAACTGCAGCGGAACAAGCAATCCCTTTAAAAGAGTCAAGTAGAAAATAAACTCTACTATCTTTTATGCTTTAAAAGGTTTTTCAACACTGTGATCGCTGGGACTCAGCTTAATAAAATAATACACATCATCGAATCACCCCTGCACTACGGCCAAGGATATTCGTATATTCATTAATGGTCATGATCATGCCAACAACTGTCCATCAACGCACTACGGGCCAATGAGGACTTTTACCACATCATTTGTAACATTACGGTCATGATTATACCGAATAATCCCTGGTCATAATCATACCAAGTCCATCTATGCACTACAGGCCACAGATGACTTTCAACATTTTATAAACATGAGGATGATGACAATGATATAAGAATTCAATAAAACAAGTTCAAGAATTAATTTATCCAAGAATTAACAACGTCCAAATTGTTAACATGATACTGCTTTGTGGAGTAAAATTCAAGAATGATTAGAAGAATATTTTCATGAAAAGATACTGGATGAAACGCAATTATCAAGGATATTCCACAAATTTCATGGAGTATAGAAGTCAAAACTTAACCAACTGAGTACAATAAAGAATGGAATAACAAAAGAAATCACCATGCATGCGATAGACCGCACAGACAGGTTATTCCAACAGAATAATAATAAATGGAACCAGGTCCGGCGTAAACGCACAGACAGGATATTCCGACAGAATAATAAATAATGGAACCAGGTCCGGCGTAAACGCACAGACGGGATGTTCCAACAGAATAATAATAAAAACGGAACCAGGTCCGGTGTAAAACACACAGACAGGATGTTCCAACAGAATAATAATAAAAACGAAACCAGGTCCGGTGTAAAACACACAGACAGGATGTTCCAACAGAATAATAGAAGAATGTCACCAAGTATAGGGTAGACCGCGTATACTGGTTATTCCAACAGAATAATAAAGAATGGAATAACAGAAGTTCTCTTCATGAATATAAAAGAAATAATATTCCCTACCTTAAAAGAACTGGATATTGGAAAAGTGAAGTAGCAGAATACTTTTATTCTCTCTCTCTTATTCTCTCTATACTTTCTCTCTCTATAGCTTGAATGAATTCGTGAAAAATAATGAAGCCCTAGGCCTCTATTTATAGAAAAACTGAGGGTGGCTCTTGGTCTTAACGAAGGGTCAAATGACTCTTGGTCTTAACGAAGGGTCAAATGACTCTTGGTAATATTGAAGGGACAACTACTATTGACGAAAGTAATTACTATTGACCAAGGTAAATACTATTGACGAAGGTAATTACTATTGACCAAGATAAATACTATTGACCAAGGTAAATACTATTGACGAAGGTAATTACTATTGACCAAGGTAAATACTATTGACCAAGGTAAATACTATTGACGAAGGTAATTACTATTGATGAAGAGACTCTTAGATGATGACATATGGCCCCCCATAAAATAACCAAACTTACCACAACGTCTCAATTATTGATTTAATAATATACATATTATATAGATGATACTATGACAATAATTTAAGAGATATGACAGCAATTACTGTAGCAATAATTGAGTATAGCTGAGTGACTTCTCACGTAAGCATCAATAATCAATACCGTGTGCTACTATGCAACCACGCGTATTACTGTACTTTTACTACCGGGTAGTTCAACAGTTTTAACGGTTTTAACGGTAACACCTCAGCCGTTATTTTTATAGAAAGATAATTCTGTCGTTTTCTCAATCCGACAATAATTCTGTTGTGGGGTCCACCAATGATTGTGCCGTTGTACGAATATTCCCTGTTAAAACGAATATTCCCCGACCAATCGAATATTATATAACAACTTGCGTACTTTGCAAAATTTATAAATATTACCCACAACTATAACATTATATCAAATTAACTCCATAATATTCAAAAATGATATTTATAGAAAATTCATCTTTATTTATAAAAGTTGGGGTCTTACAATCGTAGGATAATTGTTGTTGATGGATAAGTTTAAAACCATCATAGGATAATTGTTGTTGATGGACAAGCTTAAAACCATCACGTATAAGTTAGTTGCATATTGCTTGGTTAGGAACGTTAGAAACTTTCATGAAGAACGGATTAAAACGTAGCTATAACGAAGTTATGGCGAAATTTTTGTAAAAGACGAACGAGAATTAAAAAGTTAGTAAATGAACCTGAACGTATAGGGTTTCATAAGAATATAAGAGAACGTAGAAAACGTGAGTTATAGACTGAAGAACGAATGAGTTCCGAGTTCGGATGACCGAATTACGGGCGAACGAGCGAAGAACGTTAAAAGCGTAAAAATGACCGAAGGGTGAAGATTAAGCCAATCGAATGGCAAGTTAACGAATTTAGAACGAAGTTATATCTGAGGGGTATTGAAGTACGTAAGATAAGGAAGAGAATGGATTTAGAACGACCTCATTCCGAGTTATAGAGAAGAAGTTATGAGATCAGGAAGTACGCGTCTCAAACTTGGTGCAAGACTTAGAAAATTTTCTAGGGTTTTGGCTCGGCGCCGCAAGTACTGCTAGTTGGCGCCGCATCTCTAGAGATAACAAAGGGTTTGGCGCTGCAGCGCCAGACCAAGGAAAGAGAGAGAAGTAGGCCGCGCCGCAGCGCGAGGGAAAGGAAGGGGCACGGCGCCGCAGCGCCGGTGCAGGGCAAGACCTAGAAATGAGATTTTTATTTCTCAATTACTGGGAAATGTGCAAGAAAGAAGTATAAACACGTAGTTCACATAATGTAACACTTAAGTAAGTGTGTTAAACCTTTAGTGAAGGTTGAACGGAAAGATTAAACGAGATTAAAAGATGAAGAATTTAAGCGCTAGATTACGTAACCGATATTCGGGGACCGTAGTCGTAATGAACAAACGTGAGAGATTGCTGTGATTGTGATTCCTCAGACGTTGAGTGATGAAGGTAATGAATAACATTCCGATGTTATGTTATGGTAATGAGGGATAAGTGTAAAGCGTATAGACGCTGTGAATGCAACGTTGTTGCGATGAACGATCGGTCTTAGCATACAATGAACGGTATGGTTTCGACATTAAGAAAGAATAATGAACATGGGATTCATGGGTTGGATAACGATTGAATGCAATTAAAACCTTGAATGAAGGTTGAATGAGAGATTAAGAGACGAGCAACGTAAACGTGGAATACGTAAGCGATCCTCGTGAATCGTAATTGCATCGAACGAACGTTCTAAGTGTACAGTGGTTGTATAACTTGGACGTTGACGAAAGTAGTAAGTAAGATATGAATGATCGTAAGAAAGTCGTAGCGAACGGTAATGAGATTAATGAAAGTCTGAGGGTGAGTCGGATAAAGAATGTTGGAATGAAGTAAGCGTTAAACACTTTAACCAACGCAAGGGTTGAGTGTACGTGATATTAAACGGGCAGAACCTACACTCCGTGTATGGTTTGACCGTAAGGTAATGAAGACTAAGATTTAACCGTGAACGGTGAAGAAAATGAATGGAAGACAATAACGTATAACGTTAAGAAGCCGAGTTAGTAGTTTTAACTTGGATAACGTTCCAAGTCGAGTGAACCGGACGTGGTAAGATAAGAATAAGGGATTGTAAAATGTTTAACGCTATGACCTTATAGTATTGACATTGAATGATCGTTCCAGGTATATAAATGACTATATGACTTAGACGATAAAGAATGAATCCTGAGGTATGGCATTTAGTTGCCAGGAAGCCATAAGGATTAAGAAGTTGACTTAATGAACATTATAGTTTAATGGTTCGGATAAGTTAAGAGATGTTAGGTTGTGGTACAATCGTAACCTTTGATGGTTGACATATGGGAGCTGGGCTAAACAATTCCTTCAGAGAGAGAAGGTATATACAAAACTGGCAACCAATCTAACTCACTGTGTGGGCAGTGTAGATGAGACGGGAACTTGTTTGTTGGTTGTTTGTGGGAAACAACTCAGAGTACCATATGGACTACTAGCAGAGACACGATGTGTGCTGAGTCCTAGGAGAGTTATAAGAAGAAGATAAGAATGTAAATCATCCAAGATGATAAATGTATGAATAAGATATCTCCGTGTATCATAAAGCCATAAACTGGTAATAAAAGTTAGTAGCGTAAGCTTAAATTACAAGAACGCGAACCTTAAGAAGTAAAGTTAAGTAAACCAATGCGTAAGTCAAGTATATGACTAATTGGTGTACGTGTTATTTCCTTATGTGTTATATAGGGATTTGAAATGAGCAGTTCAGCATAAACTATAAGCTGTAGCTGTGCATAAGGCAAGTTTTCTAACTTCATTCATAATATATGTATGCTAGTTTCTTAGACTTCTCAGATGTTGAACTTGAGATGTCGTGTCTATATGCATATGTGCGAGATATGTATAAGGTGGTAGAATGTATGAGGCCTTGTGCCACAATGTGAACACTTTAGTGTTTTTATGAGATGAACTGTTCTGTGATTGAACTGTTCAATACAAGTATGTTCTGTTTATACATGAACCGTTATTGTTAAGTCTGTGCTAATGATTCTAGCCAGGCAGGATATGTATGGAAAAAGGTAGAAGAATGAAAGTAGTGTAAATAGTATGTGATGAATGTTGTAAAATGATAGGAATCGAGACCAATCTTATTATTCAAGCTGCTTCATAACCTTTGTTCGGTTATCGAAGTTCTGAAGAATGTTTAAACTCTTGACGTTGTTTGTTCAACTGTTATGACTTGCTGGGCAATTGAATACTTACACTTGCTTTAAATGAAAAACATTTTCAGTGAACGATGTTAGAAAGAACTTAAGGATCCCTTAAAGATCAAGCTGAGCGGTATCCAGGAGAAGTGCTATTCAGTATGTGAATGTGCATGAAGATCAAGTGAAGACTTGTAATATAGAGTGATAGAATTAAACTATAGACTAGTTTAATGAACGTTTATGTATCCTTGGTGGCGGATGAAAGTCACTTGTGCAAGATGTAAAGAATAATGTAATTATCATTATTTATAATGAAGAGGTTTTAAGGTTTCGAGAACCTGGGAATTGAGAATATATGTTGTTATATTTAACTATATAATGACGTATGATTGGTAAGAAGTGGGACCGTGACGCACGGAGTCCGAGTCTGAAGGTAGACCGGATTTCGGGGCGTTAAAACCAATATGTTAGTTACCTTGTTGGTGAGGGTATGATGTAGTCAAGCATGAATTAAAAGAAAAAGTGCAAGTAAAAGACTATATTAGCTATGTGTACATGAACTATGCATAAACTAAGTTTTGAACTTCAAAACATACCTATGTGACCTATTATGTGGTTATGGAAGCATGTTATGTGAACTTACCTTACATGCTTGAATAAGTTTTACTAATGGAAACTTAAAGTTTTAAAAACAAACTTGATAAACTCTATGTACGCTTTGAGTTAAGATTTGTGAGCATGCTTATGTGTTTTAACTTGTGTATGTGAGACATCATGATTAAGTGGGTCATGCATATAAATGTAATTACCATGGATGCCTAACTAGATATGTGCATGATAAAAGGGGATTATGACAAGTCTAAACGATGTAAAATTTCATAACATGAACTACATGACTAATCTAATGCAAACATGAGTTATTGAGACCTATGGAGCATATGGTATGTGTTCAACGATCAAACGTAAGAAAAATTATGAATTTAACACTTAAAGTTTTGATTAAATGAGAATAGATGGTGTCCTATGATAATGATATGATAGGAGGTTAAATTTGGTTGTCCACATACTAACATGTGTGTTTTGCATGATTATTTATGTACGTGCAAGTCGAGTGTGCACTGACCTTCTACAGGAGCAACCATGTTCTAGTTTGAACAAGGAGCAGCGCGGCCGCGCCACTCTTTAGTTCAAATCTAGCGCGGTCGCGCCACCCTGCAGTAGGATCAGATTTCTGTAGTTGTTATGTGGTTTCTTAAATGCCTAAGTTGTTACTCTAATCTGTAATACATGTCCAGTGTAGTATTCATGTGTTAATAAGCATGTTGTTGATAGGATCCTATGATGAATAAATGTTTACCACTTTAAAGTCAAATTGTGATTTCAACTATGACATGGTGTATTATAAGCTAATTTTCATGTGATGACATACGTATAAGATTTTGCGACTAGAAGAGTAGCACTATATGTTAGCATTGATAAATTTCACTTGTGTATGATAGTAAATTAAGATAATAGGTGTACATGTTGAACTTGTATAACTAATGTGATTATACATGAATAGGATATCATAGTGTATTGGATTGATATTAAGCTTTACTTTGATAAACTACGCTTGAGACAAGTATCTTTACCCCTTGCATTTACTTTATGCAATGGACATGAGTAAGAAAGTTTCAAAATTATATTATCATTGTGCCAGATTATTAAACTATATTGAAAGTTTCAAAATTATATTATCATTGTGCCAGATTATTAAACTATATTGTTATTGATTATGTATCCAAATATTCGTATTCATACAAGTTCTCGAACTTTATTCGTTCATTATATACCAGTACAATATTAATGTAAGATTTAGATATATATATTCTGTTCGTTAATTTCTAAGTATGGTTATACAAGTGTCCTCACTTGCATAATTATTGTACATGTCGATACATACTTGTTGATTTCCAATATGTATACCTTAATTAAAAGTCGTCTAAGCTATTTGACTCGGCTAGACATAAATTTAAAAATATCGTTGATCATGATAGAACCCTATTGATATCCAACCGAATTATTTTGGTTCGGATTAAGACTAAGTAAGGACATCCCGAATCTGGGAAACACGGCTCGAATTGTTTTGTTTTGGTTCGGATTAAAACCCAATTGTTTTGACAAGAAATTTTGAAAAGAATATGTATATATATATATATATATATATATATATATATATATATAGGAGCCGGATCTTAGACGGACCAAAGCTATAAAACACGGCTCCTATTATTTTCTCTCTCCTCTCTTTCACTTGCCAGTTACCACATACCGCGAATATTAGTTCTCTTCTCATTTTTCAGCCAAAAAGTGAACGCTGCTTATCTAGGTCGAAAGGGGCGACGGAGTTCTGTGAGCTCATAGCCATGGTCGACCCCTACTCTCGCTTTTTTAGACAATCGTTATGGAAGTAACGAAGTTGTGTTCGATTTGTCAATTTCAGAGCTCCTCTCCCTTACCCAATTCGGACAAAAGCCATAAATCTAGGGCGAAAGTAGCGAAGCCCCAAATTCGGTGCAAGTCAAACCACTTTCCCTCATCCGATTCGGTCGAAAGGAATGAAGTTGTGTTTGATTTCTTCCCCTGCCACTGACCCGAATCAGTTCAAGCAATCCTAGATATTTGCGGTATTTCCTTTCCTCAGCTTTTTTTATTTGTTAGTCTTGTATATAGAAACCATAATTGCTGATAGAATCTTTTGCAGTGGTACGAACTGATCATGGATTTTGTGTGGGATAATATATTTACCCTGGTGTATTTTCCAGAAAGTTTATTTATTGTAATTGTAGGGTTTTTATCTTTGGTAATGAGTAATTGAGAGTAAATGTGCATTGCAGATTGATGAGCTAATATAGTACAAAAGTAATTGAAGCTAAAAATATAATAACTTGGATGTTGGAAACCTATGTTCTCAACTGTTATAAACTTGCACAAACTTTCAAGAACTGTTTCGCGTCATTGTAAGTGGACATCTGAGTTATGCTCACTGTATCATGTCCACCATTTAGTCTTGTGTTTTCAAGGGGAATTTGAGATTGTCTAAAATTGTATAAGATAATTGCTAATTGTTGTTTTGAGAGGAGTTTTAAGAGAAATAGTATTTCCAACTCATCTAAAGAAGAAATAGTGTTCCACTTTCTCTTTGTTGGTGATGAAGATCAAATTCATGTGCCATCTTCTTTGTCTTTGAGTTTTAAGATGGCTACAGAAACTAGGAAGTTTATCACCAAGTTGTCTGAGCAGTTTTAAATATTTGTTTGAGATTAGTATTGCTTTTAGAAGTATAACATTTGTGCTTTAGTGTTTCAAGTGCAGATCTTGACATTCTTTACCGGAACAAATTTCTTATGTAAAAACACTACAATATCTTTATTTGCATTGCAGCTGTACAGGTAGCTTAAAAGAATACAGAGAGATGGAGTACGAAAGAAATTGAAACATTTGTGCGCTTGTAGTATTTTGGGACGGCTGGGTTATGTCTTTGTTGTTGCTGCTGCTATTGGGATGGTTGGGTTAATTTTTGGTGTCCTAGTTACACTATGTTAACAATTGCTACCTCTTTTTCTTTATTATTGTGAAATTTGTACAAACAATTGCTACCTCTTATTCTCAAATACATTTTCCCTAGCAATTAACATGATCTTTGGTATTGTATTGTGGGCATGCCAGTTGAGCGATTCCATTACTCTTGGGTGTATGTTTGGGTTCTTTTATATTATTCTTGTGGTGGTAAAATGACAACAGTGCCATCAACGCAATTGGTTATATGACACAACCACTTGTGTGCACTGCTAAACCCCTGAAGACAAAGCTCTTGTGCCTCCCCTCCTATGGAGTTTTGAACCCATGACCTGTACATTCTTTGCTACGAAATTCCTTGACAATCTTTGAGCAACATTCTAAGTACAAATCATGCAAACAAACAGGATCAAAGCGAGAGACACTTTAACATGATAACATTTGTATGAAACTGTGGAATACAAAATTGTTTCAACATGTCCCTATCCTCCCTCTCGCCCTTTTCTCTAGACTAGAAGGGAAAATAGAGAGAAAATAAATCAAGATACTTGATGCCAGAATATTACTGAAAAGTCCCCAAATTAATATTAGCACTTTTCCATTAGTATTGATGAAGACTTGAGTGCAACAAATAAATACACCAGGAGCCCGACAATAAGCTCCAAAAAATTTCACAAAGTTCATGAAGATTAAGCTTTTACTCATTAATAACAACCTTATAGGAAAGGAGACATTTGTTACAAAGACAAAACAACCTTATGTAAGCGACTTCTAACAACACAAAGAAAACAATCCTTACAGATTCTAGAAGTTAACCCAAATTACAATATTTACTCCATCTACAATAACATGATTAAAATCAATATAACCAAGAACAAACGAATGCAGCAATAAATTTTATTCTTCGCATTTTGCCTATTGCACGCATTTTCTCCATCTCTTGCTCCATTCCGTTAATCTTTCGAAGTAATACGAGGATTATTTGTCTTGATCTGTCACACATTGGAGGATCATACCAAGTAAAAAATTTACAAGCATTCCTCTGTAAACAAAGAAGATTTCAATTTTATTCGCAAGTAAATAGAATGGAAGAGATGTATAAAAAAATTGAAACCCTAACAAACTTACTTTTTCATAGAGTTACTGATATATGGAATGCTATACATTAGCACCACTTTGTTGCAGCAAGTTACAAGTCGAATTAGGTTTTTGTAGTTTCTTAGGGGATTCATATTGGTATTGGCTTAGTCAAGGTCTTCTATTGATGTTGTTGATACTTGATAGCATAGATAAATTTCATTTTTGGAACTCCACATAGCGTTATGCTCTTCTTTATCAGGGGAAGAAATTCACTAATTATGTATTAGCATGGTACCCAGGTGGTTCAATTTTGTAACCACAAAAGAGAAATGATATTTTTGACACAGTGCTCTGCCTTTATAATAGGGGTTAAGATAAAAATGGAATGCAAACTTTACATAAAAAGGTATCCAAGGAGATTACATCAATCATACAGATCACTCATTCTCATCCTAATAAAATGATGTCACATTCAGGTACTTGTTTCTCATTAAACCCACAAGAATAAATATTAAGTGAGGCAACCACCAAATAATGCATATAAAAAGACAAACAACACTCACCAAGGCCAAAATCAAAATAAACTATTGACTTAAAGAAATTTCAAAGGAAAAATGTGCATTGCAGCTTTTGTATGGCAAGTTCATCCTTTGTTCGATTTATCAGCGTTATGCTTTTCTCCATTTTACTCCTAAAAACTTCACTATTAAACCACACAAAACAAACATGCTCAAAAGGAAGGGGGAATAATCCTTGAAAACCAAATGAAAAAAGAAACCCAAATTACTAAAACACGAAAGCTGTTTCATCCAATAATCAGAAATCCATAACACCATAGATTAACTGAAGGTTATTTTGTCAAACCCAATTCGCAGAACACAACTAGTGCAATTCGCAGAACATAACTCCATAGATTACATTTTTGGCAAGATACCCATAAATTCAGGCAAAACTTATCTAGGTCATGTGGTGAATTGAAGAAATCTGAAGCCTTTACGTGTCTCAAAGGGAGAGGAGCTTTGTCCGAGGGGCTTGCACTTCGCTACTTTCGCCCTAGATTTGTGGCTTTGTCCGAATCGGGTAAGGGAGGGTAGCTCTAAAATCGATAAATCGGAAAAATGAGAAGAGAACTAATATTCGCGGTATGTGGTAACTGGTAAGTGAAAGAGAGCAGAGAGAAAATAATAGGAGCCGTATTTTATAGCTTTGGTCCGTAATTTTGGTCCGTTTAAGATACGGCTCATATATATATATATATATATATATATATATATATATATATATATATATATATATAGTCCGGATCTTAAGCTCACTCTTTATCCAACTCACCCGAGCTCACTCCCTTTTAACGACGGATCCGGCGACTGTTCGGTCATACAACTGTCGTCTATACTTTTAATAACGGACAACATATAGTGTCGCTAAAAGTATAGACAATGGTTGTATGACCGAACCGTCGTCGGATCCGTCGCTAAAGGGGGGTGAGCTCGGGTGAGTTAAATAAGGAGTGAGCTTAAGATCCGGACCGTATATATATATATATATGATAGTAAAATTTATTTAATACATAAAAAATATAGCATAAGAAGCATGAAAAAATTTAATAATGACTTATAAGTAAAAAAAAAAAGTTAAAAATGTAAGTTATTGTCAAACACTAAATAATAACAAATGATGAAACAACCCGGGTCAAATTTCGAGTCCGATACAAATCTCGGGTCAAATCCCAAGTCCGAAATCGAATCAAATCCATCAAAATAAGGCCTCAAACCACTGACTCAATAGTATCTTCTTGGGTCATCTTAGTCCACCATAGGCTCGCCCAAAAGGTCATGACTTGAAGGTACTATTGATAGTAACTATTATTATTATTAACTATTATATTAAGTAATATTCAATAAAGTTTTTTTATTATTATTATTATTATTATTATTATTATTATTATTATTATTATTATTATTATTATTATTATTATTATTATTATTATTATTATTATTATTATTACTGTTATTGTTGTTGTTGTTGTTGTTGTTATTATTATTATTATTATTATTATTATTATTATTATTATTATTATTATTATTATTATTATCTTAATTTAAGGCAACATGTTAATAGTCATTGCAAAAAGTTGTATAAAATATACAACGAAAATAAAAATTGTTGCCAATGAATGTGGTCCATATTAGGCAACGAAATATAGTAACAAAAAAATTCCGTTGCCCATGATGAGGAGAAATCAAGTTGTTAGAAATTTTGCAACGAATTTCTAACGAATTTTGTTTCCAAATTTGCAACTACTAATGAATTTCGTTGTAAAAAGTGAAAGCCTGACACAATCTGCAACGAAGGACAAGTTTCGTTCCTAAACATACACTTTTACAACGATTTATAAAGTCGTTGCCTGAAAAATCGTTGCTAAAGCCCCATTTTTAGCAACAAAAAAACTTCCGTTGCCCACAATGACGAGAAATCAAGTGGCCAAAAATTTTGCAACGAATTTCTAACGAAATTTTTTCCCGCCGATGAATTAGCAACGAAATTTTGCAATGACTTATGAATTTCGTTGCAAAAAATGAAAGCCTGACACAATCTGCAACAAAAAGACAAATTTCGTTGCTAAACATATACTTTTAGCAACGACTTTATAAGTTGTTGCCCGAAAAATCGTTGCTAAAGACCCTTTTTTTGTAGTGACTCGATCTCTAACCTGAGTTTTCTGGGTTTCATGAAGAACACGAAGAACACCTATAGCGACGGTTCTGTCGCTATAGGCAGTCTTTAGTGACATTTAATTTCTGAAAATTGTATTTTTAATAAATAATTATAGAAAATTAGTTTTTAATTATTAAAAATACAAAATAAATTATTAAAAATTATTTTAAAGTCTGAATATTAGTTTTTAATTATTTTTAATATATTTCATAAATATTTAATATTTTTAAAATATTAAAGGTATTTAATTTATTTAATTATTATATTAAATAAATTATTTAAAAATAATTTTAATACTTGAAAATTTATTTAAAATTATATTATGGTATGAGAAAATATTTTAAGTTATTTTTAATGACTTTTAATATTTTGTGATAAATTTTATTAATAAATTAATATTAATGATAATTAAGTTATTTAGAAAATGAATTAAATAAACTAATTAAAAATGATTTTATTATATTAAAAATCATTTTAAATAATAATAAGGTATTTAAAAATTTTTTAAGTTATAAAATATAACTTTCAATATTAAATAGGTAAATTTCATTAATTAATTATTACTAATGATATTAGAATTATTTAATAATCATATTAAATAAATTAGTTTAAAATGATTTTAATATTATAAAAATTATTTTAAATGAAAATAAAGTGTTTAAAGATATTTTAAGTTATAAAATATAACTTTTAATATTTAAAGGATAATTTCATTAATAATTTAATATTAATGATTATTAAATTACTATTAGCGATATTAAATTTAATAAATAATTATATTAAATAAATAGTTTAAAAATGGTTTTATTAATTTAAAAATCATTTAAAATAGATATAAATGAATTTAAAATATTTTAAGTTATAATTAATGACTTTTAATGTAAGACCCCGAATTTTATGAAATAAAAGTATTCAATTTTTCTTATAATTACTATTCAGTAAATGGTTAAATTGATAAAAGTTTAAAGTTATGGGTGAAATATGAATTTTTTTTTTTAAAATAAGCAAGTGGTTATAAAATAATCATTGTTGTCGGGGAATATTCGTTTGGTCGTGGAATATTCTTTCTGTCGGGGAATATTCGTACGACGGCGCAGCTATTTGTGGGCCCCATAACGAATAACTGTCGGGTGAAGAAAACGACAAATTTGAGTTTTTACAAATAACGGCGTAGTTGTTACCGTTAACACTGTTGGAATACCCGTTGGTTAAAATACAGTAATACGCGTTATTGCACAGTAGCACACGGTATTGCACAGTATTTTTAAAATTATTGATTCTTACGTAAGAAGGCACTACTCAATAATTGTTACAGTAATTACTGTTCAATATTTTACTTTATTGATTCAATAATTGCTGCGTTGATATTTTATATTATTTTTGTTTCAATAATTGTTGCTGCACAGTATTTTCTATTATCAGATCAATAATTCATATTATTTGAATAATATTATTAGATAGCATTATTGGCAATGTCTAGAAAGTTCTGTCTAAGGAGAGGTTTGGTCATCTAATTGCGCGCCAGTAAGGAGAAATCCTTATTGGAAAGCCCCCTCTTTCCTGGGAACGGTCTGGTTGTCATAAATGTGATTCTGTAATATTATTTGTGAATAATTAATTATTGATTCATATGATAAGAAAATATTTATTTTATGTGGATATAAATGAAGGATATATTTTTGTGGTTAAAAAATGAAGGAGTTAATGTTGAGATTTTTATCCGTATTTTTGTCGGAATGGAGGTATTAAAAATCAGGGTTTTTGAGATATTTTGCGGGGGTTATAATTTTTAATCCGACCATTGGATCGTGGTAATTTTTGGATATGTTATACATATATAAGTTGAGTATATGCCCACAAATTTTGAACCGTTAAAAATGAACGTATGATTTGTTATGAATTTTACGAGATGACTGGTTCAGAAATTGTTGAATTTTCGGAGTTTATCATTTTGGTAGAAAATTCTGAAATTGGTGGGCCCCACTTGTGGTTGGTGAAGAAATGTGCTGAATTATATTTCAAATGTGGTGGGTGGGAATAGTAGCAGGTAAAGCCATCAGGTTGCAGGTCAAACCTACCAAAATTTTCCTATAAATAGAGAGCTAAGTTAGAATTGAAAATCACACCAGAAACATAAGCTTTCTCTCTTTCTCTCTCTATATTATGAAGCATATTTTGTGAGTTTTTAGATACTTGGTGAGTTTCTATTCATCAGTGCAAGTTTCCTTCAGCATCATATCCGATATCCAGTCAGAAGTACTGCTCTTTTGAGGTAAGGGATAGTAAGGGATAGTAAGGGATTTTAAGGGTTATTATGATTTTCAGTTTCGTAATTTTTCTGAACTTCAAAAATTCTGAAAAAATTTGAAATGATATTTTGATGAGTTTTATTGATTGCGTCAAAAAATGGTGATTTTTGGATGTATAGATTGAGAGTTATGAATTTTATGAGAAAAGACTATTTTAAAAGTAACCGCTTATAATTCCTTGTGGTTAACTCCAAAATTGATGAAATTTTTATTGGGAGTACATGTATATGATAGGAGTATACTCTGTGAATTTCAGAATTTTTAGATAAAAGTACAATTTTTGATAAATGTCTAAATATTCGGCTATTTTGGCCATATGAAAAATAGTAAATGACTTTTAAAAATTCTGAGAAAAATATATGTTCACTATGGGACTATATTATGCTAAATTCCAGAAAAAAAATATTTTTGGAACTGATTTGGTATTTTTCATGAAAATAGTCTAGTTATGAGTAAATGAATTAAATATGTTTTGTGAAGAAAGAAATTGGAAAATAGGATTTTATGGCTTGAGAATCCTATATGAGGTATATGCAGATTTTTGATGAGGGTTTTGGTTATTGATGATGAAATTGTAAGAGTTGGCATTTTATGATGATTAAATGCATTAATTAGTAAAATGTAAACAATTAAAATAAATTGTTTATAAATTTAAGTAATGTTATTCTTTCAATATCATTATACCGAAATATTGGTATGAATTTTATTGTAGAATTTCTATCTTTTGTGTCGGGGTTACTATTCATGAGTTACGAATATTACTCTTGAGATTAAAACTATATGTTGATCATATTATTTTTATCATCATATATAACATTTTTATAACTCTGATGTTGAAATTCTCTTTCACTGGAGTGTAAAGATGGATAGATTATTGGTATGATCATGACTAGGGTTCTCTTTGGCCTGTAGTGCAAAGTTGAATTGTGACTGGTATGATCATGACCATTGAATTTATAATTGAATATCTTAAGCTTAAGTGCAAAGGTGAATTGATCAACATGGTTATAATTATTGTTTATATAAATTCTGAAATGATTATATATTTCTTTGAGATATGAATATATTTGGCCTGTAGTGCAAATATGAATTGTTAATGAATATCTTTGGCATGTAGTGCAAAGATGGCCTGTTGATGAATATCTTTGGCCTGTAGTGCAAAGATGAACTGTTGTTGAATATCTTTGACCCGTAGTGCAAAGATGGTTTGTTGATGAATATCTTTGGCCCGTAGTGCAAAGATGGATTTGTTAGTATGATTATAAACAGGAACTGTGATTTGGTATAACCATGATCTTTGATGTTTCAGGTAAAGACAGGTGATGAAAATATTCTTCGTCCTGGGTGCGAAGAAAAATTTATAGTCACAATTATGATTATGAGTTATTCATATGATTGTGGAAAGGAACTGTTGAGTGATGTTACATGGATAAAATATTGTTGGTGGATTTTTAACATGGAGAAGATAATAGACTTTATAGTCTATTTGACTCTTCTAATGGATTGCTCGTTCCGCTGCAACTATGGTTGAAATTTTTATCATTTACCATATGTTCTAAATCTCTGATTTATTGTTGATGAAGGCTATTGATAATTGAATTATCTTTAGTCATGATATTCTTTACTGAGCTAGTTGTGCTCACCCTTTTGCTTCACAATTTCTTTCAGGTAATAAGAGTGTAGCTGGGTCGAGCGGGGGTAACAAGGGAATAGAACGGTGGTCATCATTTAGTAGTTATATTTGGTGAAGAAAATAGGGTGAGGCGAACCCAACGTTGGAAGGGTGTTTTGTCACTATCATACAAGATGTCTAATGACATACAACCTCGTGTCATCATAGGACAGGGTTGTGCTCATCCACTTGCTGAGTATATCTATGGGCACTACCTATATAATCTTGGTGTTTGTTTGAAGTATAATTCTCAATTTGAGACAGTGGAGATAATGATAAGTCAAGAGAAGACTCACCATTGGGAAGAATATGATAGCAATCTTCTCGTTTTTCTTTGGGGTCTATTGGGTCAACCAAGGATAATTCTGTGGCCATATGATATCTATCATAACCTAGACGCGTGGCCTCCCATGTACGAAGGTTTCCTTGAGCATTTTCCAAAGATTCTAATTTCTAAAACAGTTTTTGACTATACCTTTATGTAAGGTACCTTTGTGAAGTGCTGATACATGATGGTGTCCAACGTCACAGTTGGTATATATTTGTATCCAAACTCACAGTATATGTGTTGTTGTATTTTGCACGACAATTGTTGTAATAAAGTTGTAGTTGTTTTCTGTACCATGTATTTGACGACTCAGAATGGGTTGGATGGAATGGACCTATTTTGGGGTCGTTACATTTAATATTTTGATAAATAGTACATTAATATTTAAATATTAATGGTAATTATTTAAAAGTGATTTTAAATGTTTTAAAATTCATTTAAAGGCAATATACATGTTTTAAAAATATTTTTGAGTTATTATAAATAACTTTAACATTTTGGCAATGGTTTCATTAATAGTTAAATATTAATTAAATATTAATGATAATAGAATTGTTTAATAGTTAAATCATTTAATAATGATTTCAATGTTTGAAAATTCACGATAAATTATAATAAATGATTAAAAATTATTGTAAGTCATTTAAAAATAATATGACTGATATTTACAGTTATGAAATTACTGGATAGAGTCTTAGACTCGATAACTACCCGATAAAGCCGTCGGTAGACCGACATGTTTCAAAAATTGATCTGGACTTAGATATTTTGACTATATTGATGTTTGTTTGTGATTCAATGACTGTTGGATATGTGTGACGATGTGATTAGGTTATGTGCTGACTGCAATAGGCAGTATTATGTGTTACGATATGTTATTCTAATCAGTAAAATGATCTGATTAATGATAGGTCGTGATATAAAAGATAAATCTAAGTTGCATTTTGTAAGCAGCAGACCAGGCAAGTATCTTACATTTGCATTTTCTTTATGCAATGGATATGAGTAAGAATGTTTCAGAACTATATTATTATTATGCTAGATTATTAACCCTATTGTTATATATATATATATATCCGATCATTGATTGTCAACATGTTAGTATATGGTAATTCAGATATATATTATGTTCGTTAATTTCTATAAATGGTTATACATGTGTCCCTACTTGGATAATCATTGTATTTAATCACATGTTGATACACCTTTGTTAATTACCTGTATATATATATATATATATATATATATATATATATATATATATATATATATATATATGTTGAATTATAGATTATTGTTGAATAAGATAAAACCTTACTATTATCCAACTAAATTGCTTTGGTTTGGAACCTAGACAAATATGAACATCCCTTACACGGGAAAACTTTTTATTCACCCAAGGTGGACAGAGTGAACGATAACATCGTTCTTGCACGTAGTATTGATCAATACAGGGTACAACGGGCTGATCACCCCGGTGCCCGTAAGTTATGACAGTTTAGAGATGAAGTTCTGTTTAACCTTTTCGAAAATGAAAATAATGTTTATAGTATGTCACCTTAAACTTATTTATAGTCAGTACGTAGTTTTAAAAATCTGATAGAGAGTTGTTATGTTATTATTATCAGTTCAGATTACTTCACAATTATTGATTTGTTGTAGAATGGTAGTATAAAGAAAATATTTAATCCTTTCAGCTAATATTTATAATTGTTATTGTAAGACCCCGAATTTTATGAAATAAAAGTATTCAATTTTTCTTATAATTACTACTCAGTAAATGGTTAAATTGATAAAAGTTAAAGTTAAGGGTGATATATGAATTTTTTTTTTTAAAATACGCAAGTGGTTATAAAATATTCATTGTTGTCGGAGAATATTCGTTTGGTCGTGGAATATTCTTGCTGTCGGAGAATATTCGTACGACGGCGCAGCCTTGTGTGGGCCCCATAACGAAAAGCGATTGGATGAAGAAAACGACAAGTATAAGTTGTTTATAAATAACGGCGTAGTTGTTACCGTTAATACTGTTGGAATACCTGGTGGTTAAAATACAGTAGCACACGGTATTGCACCAATTATTGATTCTTACGTAAGAAGGTACTACTCAATAATTGTTACAGTAATTACTGTTCAATATTTTATTTTATTGATTCAATAATTGCTACGTTGAAATTTTATATTATTGTTGTTCAATAATTGTCACTGCACAGTATTTTCCATTATCAGATCAATAATTCATATTATTTGAATAATATTATTAGATAACATTATTGGCAATGTCTAGAAAGTTCTGTCTAAGGAGAGGTTTGGTCACCTAATTGCTCGCCAGTAAGGAAAAATTCTTATTGGAAAGCCCCCACTTTCCTGGGAACGGCCTGATTATCATAAATGTGATTCTGTAATATTATTTGTGAATAATTAATTATTGATTCATATGATAAGGAAATATTTATTTTATGTGGATATAAATGAGGGATATATTTTTGTGGTTAAAAATGAAGGAGTTAATGTTGATATTTTTATCAGTATTTTTGTCGTAATGGAGGTATTAAAAATCAGGGTTTTTGAGATATTTTACGGGGGTTATAATTTTTAATCTGACCGTTGAATCGTGGTAATTTTTGGATATGTTATACATATATAAGTTGAGTATATGTCCATAAATTTTGAACCGTTAAAAGTGAATGAATGATTTGTTATGAATTTTATGAGATGACTGGTTCTGAAGTTATTAAATTTTCGGAGTTAATCATTTTGGTGTAAAATTCTAGAATTGGTGGGCCCCACTCTTGGTTGGTGAAAAAATGTGCTGAGATTTTTATTCAAATGTGGTGGGTGGGAATAGTAGCAGGTAAAGCCATCAGGTTGCAGGTTAAGTCTGCTTCGGCGTGCTAATATTTTCCTATAAATAGAGGGCTAAGTTAGAATTGAAAAACACACCAGAATTCATAAGTTTTCTCTCTTCCTCTCTCTAGATTATCGAGTGTATTTTGTGAGTATTTAGATATTTGGTGAGTTACTATTCATCAGTGCAAGTTTTCTTCAGCGTCATATCCGATATCCAGTCAGAAGTGCTACTCTTTTAAGGTAAGGGATAGTAAGAAATTTTAAGGGTTATTATATTTTTTAGTTTCGTAATTTTTCTGACCTTCAGAAAATTCTGGAAAAATTTGAAATGATATTTTGATGAGTTTTATTGATTGTGTCCAAAAATGGTTAATTTTGGATGTATAAATTAAGAGTTATGAATTTTATGAGAAAAAACTATTTTAAAAGTAACCGCTTATAACTCCTTGTAGTTAACTCCAAAATTGATGAAATTTTTATTGGAAGTATATCTATATAATATCAGTGTACTTTGTGAATTTTGGAATTTTGGATAAAAGTATAATTTATGATAAATGTCTAAATATTCGGCAGTTTTGACCATATGAAAAATAGTAAATAAATTTTAAAAATTTCAGGAAAAATATATGTTCAATATAAGACTATATTCTGCAAAATTCCAGAAAAGAAATATTTTTGGGACTGATTTGGTATTTTTCATGAAAATGGTCTAGTTATAGGTAAATGAATTAAATATGTTATGTGAAGTAAGAAAATTAGAAAATATGATTTTATGGCTTGAGAATCATATATGAGTTATATACAGATTTTTGATGAGAGTTTTAGTTATTGGTGATGAAATCTTAAGAGTTGACATTTTATGATGATTAAATGCATTAATTAGTAAAGTGTAAACAATTTAAATAAATTGTTTATAAGCTTAAGAAATATTATTCTTTCAATATCATTATACCGAAATATTGGTATGTATATTATTGTGGAATTTCTACCTTTTTCATGTCGGGGTTACTATTCATGAGTTACTATTCACGAGTTATTATTCATGAGTTACTATTCACGAGTTACTATTCACGGCAAAATTGGTTTCTTTTTTTAACCAAATTATAGTTGAGTTATGAATATTACTCTTGAGATTAAATCTATATGTTGATCATATTATTTTTATTATCATATATAACATTTTTATAACCCTAATGATGATATTTCTCTTTTGACTTGAGTGTAAAGATGGGTAGATTTCTGGTATGATCATGACTATGGGTTCTCTTTGGCCAGTAGTGTAAAGTTGAATTGTTGACTGGTATGATCATGACCATTGAATTTATAATTGAATATCTTTAGCTTAAGTGCAAAGGTGAATTGATCAACATGGTTATAATTATTGTTTATATAAATTCTGAAATAATTATATATTTCTTTGAGATATTAATATATTTGGCCTGTAGTACAAATATGAACTGTTGAGGAATATCTTTGGCCTGTAGTGCAAAGATGAGCTGGTGATGAATATCTTTGGCCCATAGTGCAAAGATGAATTATTGATGAATATCTTTGGCCTGTAGTGCAAAGATAGTTTGTTGATGAATATCTTTGGCCGTAGTGCGAAGATAGATTTATTAGCATGATTATGAACAGGAACTGTGATTTGATATAACCATGATCTTTGATGTTTCAGGTAAAGATAGGTGATGAAAATTATCTTCGTCCTGGATGAGAAGAAGAATTTAGAACTACAATTATGATTATGTGTTATTCATATGATTGTGGACCAGAATTGTTGATTGATGTTACAGGGATAAAATATTGTTGGTGGATTTTTAACATGGAGAAGATAATATACTTTGTAGTCTATTTGACTCTTCTAATGGATTGCTCGTTTCGCTGCAACTATGGTTGAAATTTTTATCATCTACCATATGTTCTAAATCTCTGATTTAATTCTGTTGAAGGCTATTGATAACTTATTTATCTTTAGTCATGATATTCTTTACTGGGCTAGTTGTGCTCACCCTTCTGTTCACAATTCCTTTCAGGTAATAAGAGTGTAGCTGGGTTGAGCGGGGGTAACAAGGGAATAGAACGGTGGTCTCTAGCTGTGGAGTTCTCCTTAAGCAGTATAGAAAAGTTCATTTAGTAGTTATATTTGGTGAATCCAATAGGGTAAGGCGTACCCAACGTTGGAAGGGTGTTTTGCCACTATCATACAAGATGTCTAATGACATACAACCTCGTGTCATCATAAGACAGGGTTGTGCTCATCCACTTGCTGAGTATATTTACGAGCACTACCTAAATAATCTTGGTGTTTGTTTGAAGTATAATTCTCAATTAGAGACAGTGGAGATAATGATAAGTCAAGAGAAGACTCACCATCGGAAAGAATATGAAAGTAATCTTCTCGTTTTTCTTTGGGGTATATTGGGTCAACCAAGGATAATTCTATGGCCATATGATATCTATCACAACCTAGAAGCATGACCTCCCATGTACAAAGGTTTCCTTGAGCACTTCCCAAAGATTCTAATTTTTAAAACAGTTTTTGACTATACCTTTATGTAAGGTGTCATTGTGAGGTGCTGTCCACGGTTGGGACATGAGTCACATTTGGTATATATTTGTATCCAAACTCACAGCATATGTGTTGTTGTATTTTGCACGATAATTATTATAATAAAGTTGTAGTTATTTTATGTACCATATATTTGGCGACTCAGAATAGGTTGGATGGAATGGACCTGTTTTGGGGTTGTCACAGTTGGTATCAGAACTTAGGGATATGGTCTCTGGCGGAGATCGGAAAATATAACTAGAAGGGGAGAGATGAGTAAATCCTTCGCTAGTGTGTCCTACCTAAGCTTATTTGTTGGTCAGTCATAATATCGGGATATTATGTGATATGTTAATTTGTTAAATTAACCCTTGTTTTGAAGCTGTATTCTAGAATGATATTTAAAATACAGGAGATGAGCAATAGAGAAATTATGATGACAGGGAAGATAGAATCTGAAATGAAAGGAAGGTATTCTCAACTCTTTGAAAAACTAGGTACGTAAATTTTGAGGACGAAATTTCATAAGGAGGGGAGATTGTAAGACCCCGAATTTTATGAAATAAAAGTATTCAATTTTTCTTATAATTACTATTCAGTAAATGGTTAAATTGATAAAAGTTAAAGTTAAGGGTGATATATGATTTTTTTTTTCAAAATACGCAAGTCGTTATAAAATATTCATTGTTGTCGGGGAATATTCGTTTGGTCGTGGAATATTCTTGCTGTCGGAGAATATTCGTACGACGGCGCAACCTTGTGTGGGCCCCATAACGGAAAGCGATTGGATGAAGAAAACGACAAGTATAAGTTGTTTATAAATAACGGCATAGTTGTTATCGTTAATACTGTTAGAATACCTGGTGGTTAAAATACAGTAGCACACGGTATTGCACCAATTATTGATTCTTACGTAAGAAGGCACTACCCAATAATTGTTACAGTAATTACTGTTCAATATTTTATTTTATTGATTCAATAATTGCTACGTTGAAATTTTATATTATTGTTGTTCAATAATTGTCACTGCACAGTATTTTCCATTATCAGATCAATAATTCATATTATTTGAATAATATTATTAGATAACATTATTGGCAATGTCTAGAAAGTTCTGTCTAAGGAGAGATTTGGTCACCTAATTGCGCGCCAGTAAGAAAAAATTCTTATTGGAAAGCCCCCTCTTTCCTTGGAATGGCCTGGTTGTCATAAATGTGATTCTGTAATATTATTTGTGAATAATTAATTATTGATTCATATGATAAGGAAATATTTATTTTATGTGGATATAAATGAGGGATATATTTTTGTGGTTAAAAATGAAGGAGTTAATGTTGAGATTTTAATCAATATTTTTGTCGTAATGGAGGTATTAAAAATCAGGGTTTTTGAGATATTTTACGGGGGTTATAATTTTTAATCTGACCGTTGGATCGTGGTAATTTTTGGATATGTTATACATATATAAGTTGAGTATATGTCCATAAATTTTGAACCGTTAAAAATGAACGAATGATTTGTTATGAATTTTACGAGATGATTGGTTCAGAAGTTATTAAATTTTCGGAGTTAATCATTTTGGTAGAAAATTCTAAAATTGGTGGGCCCCACTCTTGGTTGGTGAAGAAATGTGCTGAGATTTTTATTCAAATGTGGTGGGTGAGAATAGTAGCAGGTAAAGCCATCAGGTTGCAGGTTAAGTCTGCTTCGGCGTGCTAATATTTTCCTATAAATAGAGGGCTAAGTTAGAATTGAAAAACACACCAGAATTCATAAGTTTTCTCTCTTCCTCTCTCTAGATTATCGAGTGTATTTTGTGAGTATTTAGATATTTGGTGAGTTGCTATTCATCAGTGCAAGTTTTCTTCAGCGTCATATCCGATATCCAGTCAGAAGTGCTGCTCTTTTGAGGTAAGGGATAGTAAGGAATTTTAAGGGTTGTTATATTTTTCAGTTTTGTAATTTTTCTGACCTTCAAAAAATTCTGGAAAAATTTGAAATGATATTTTGATGAGTTTTATTGATTGTGTCCAAAAATGGTTAATTTTGGATGTATAAATTAAGAGTTATGAATTTTATGAGAAAAGACTATTTTAAAAGTAACCGCTTATAACTCCTTGTGGTTAACTCCAAAATTGATAAAATTTTTATTAGAAGTATATCTATATAATATCAGTGTACTCTGTGAATTTTGGAATTTTTGGATAAAAGTATAATTTATGATAAATGTCTAAATATTCGGCAGTTTTGGCCATATGAAAAATAGTAAATGAATTTTAAAAATTCCAGGAAAAATATATGTTCAATATAAGACTATATTCTGCAAAATTCTAGAAAAGAAATATTTTTGGGACTGATTTGGTATTTTTCATAAAAATGGTCTAGTTATGGGTAAATGAATTAAATATGTTATGTGAAGTAAAAAAATTAGAAAATATGATTTTATGGCTTGAGAATCATATATGAGTTATATGCAAATTTTTGATGAGAGTTTTGGTTATTGGTGATGAAATCTTAAGAGTTGACATTTTATGATGATTAAATGCATTAATTAGTAAAGTGTAAACAATTTAAATAAATTGTTTATAAGCTTAAGAAATATTATTCTTTCAATATCATTATACCGAAATATTGGTATGTATATTATTGTGGAATTTCTACCTTTTTCATGTCGGGGTTACTATTCATGAGTTACTATTCATGAGTTACTATTCACGAGTTATTATTCATGAGTTACTATTCACGAGTTACTATTCACGGCAAAATTGGTTTCTTTTTTTAACCAAATTATAGTTGAGTTATGAATATTACTCTTGAGATTAAATCTATATGTTGATCATATTATTTTTATTATCATATATAACTTTGCTGGGCTGTCGAGCTCAACCTTGCCAATAACCACTTTTACAGGTTAAAGATTCAAGGTAAAGTTATGTGCTACTTGAAAGACATGAATCAAATGTGCTACTCGAAGATTTATACACTTTGGCTGAATTATTATTATTTGAACCATGTTTAGCGTTCTGAATAATGTATGATGTTTAATAGATGTTGAGTTATAAAGTTTAAGTTTTGTTTGTTGTGTGAAAGGGTATTGAAGCTGGATGTAAGTTTTATTTATTATCTCTGATAAGGTGAGTAATAAGCTAAGTATGGTTTAAAGGTAGGTAAAGATAAAGGTTTTAAGAAATGTACTTGATAAGTTACAATGATTATGTAATGTTAAACTGTCAAGTTTAAGTTATCTATTATATAAAAGTTATCGAATTAAAATGTAAGATTCTATATAATAATTTTGATTAAGTGAATCACAAAAATAAAATTAATTCAGAGATGTGTAAATGATAAAGGTTTTGATTCAGAAAATTAAAGTAAGAAGATAGAAAAGTTTAAATTATTCTGCATATTATTAAGTTTAACATCGAATAATGATGTAAAATCAGAAGTTAGACATGTTATTAATGACCGAAGTCGATAATTGAGTTGTATGATTTTTTGGGTCGTTACAGTTGGTATCAAAGGTGTAGGTTATAAACCTTAGGTAAGAGTACCTTAGGCTATAACCTTAGAGAAGAGATGTGAAGATGAAAGAATAAGCTTAGATAAAGTTTGAACAATAAGAAGTAATTTAAAAAATTTATAAAGAAGGGATTAAAACATGCATGAGAGGATTCAAAGAAGAATCTTGCGGAGTTATAAGGAATATGAATGCGGGGTTACCCAACTCTAATAATAATAATGTAATGTGATAATAAATAGACAATGTCTATAAGAAGAGAATGATAAAGAAGTTAAGAATAAAAAGTTATATTTAAGTATGATACAATTGTACTATTTAATAGTTGATGTATGGTATCTGGGATAAACGATTCCTTTATAGAGCGGAGGTATATACGAACTAGCAACTCGGAACCTAGTTTGTTGGTTATTTGTGGGAAGCCACTCAGCGTATCATATTGAAAGAATTAGAGACTCGATGTGTACCAGGTGTACAAAATGGATACGTATGATGAAAATGTGAAACTCGAATGAAATGTTGAGTAATATAAATGAAGTTAGAAATTCTTAAAGGAAGAAGTGTTATATAAACAAGAAAATTCAAAGAAGAATCTTGAAGAGATATAAAGATAATAAATGGGAGTTACCTTACTTCAATAGCCAAGAGAACGAATAATGTCATAAATGATGAAAAATGAAAGAAAGGAGATCGTAAAACAAAACGATCATGAGTTAAGAAAAGAATTTTAAGGGAGATGATTATAAAATTAGATCATGACGTGATCTGTTTAAGTTATAAAAGAAAGATGGTTTGTAATGTTTGAATAATTATAGCTTGATGCTATGAAGATAATGTACTATGATATAGTACGAGATAAACTCAAGAGGAGTTATAGATAATGTGATACGAGAAATTCTTATTGAGCAAGTTAAGAGCAAGTTATGAGTAAGATAGAGTTAGGTAGGATTTCAATTGAGGACTCATGTGATGGCTGAGTTGTACAAACCTTTGTATGGGCGAGGGTTTTATGCTTGCACTCAGTTTATCACATTGATAATTATTGGAATATCGGTGTCGTGCTATCAATATATATGTGGTGAAAAGGTGATTCTTTTCTCATATGTATATTTGATAGCTAGAAACTATTAAGATTAGTCAGATATTATTAGGATTAGGTGCGGTTCTTAAAACTAATACATATGGTAAGTTCGTGACTCATAATAATATGATATGTTTTGAAACCCTCAGCGAATGGACGCCTATGATTTGACTAGGATAAGTTCTTAAACTCATATTATTGTGGCAAGTTCCTGAACTTCTAATGTGTAGTAAGTTTGATGAACTATACTGGGAATATAGGAAGATTATAAGTTGAAATACAAGAATATTTAGTATAAGAGCATTGGTAGTGCTAGAAATAAAAAGAATTAGTTAGTAATGAAGTAATGGAGTAAAGATTGAAGTTGATGGATACCTAGACATTCTAAATCTACTAGGTATACTAGACTTTCGAGATTTATTAACTTCGTGCCGATGGTTGTACTTTTGATTTTTGAAAAATGTTGGATCACAATAGTGAACCAAAGAATTTTTAAAACAGTGTTATTATTCGTGTATCTATGTTGTTTGTTTCGGCTAGATAAAAAAAATATTTTTAAATTTTCAAAATATATTTTAACTATATGTATCGGGTGATATGATAAACGATGGAGTCATTAATGCAATGGAACCTAATGCTGGATGTGATCATATGATTGTCAGCCCACTATGGTGAGATATAGTACGACAACGTCATAATCATGACGCCATAAAAAGATTTTTGAGATTTCTTTAAGATATGAGAATATATATATATATATATATATATATATATATATATATATATATTTATATATATGTATATTTCGATTGATGTTCGAATTATTATAGAAGTCTATGCTATTTGATTCAGCTAGACGAATATTGAAAGATGTTCATCAAATTCAAGCGTTTCTTGAGAAGTTATGCCAAACCAAATTATTTTGGCGCGGATTCAGATGTTGAAAATCTGAGATGAACAACCCTTTTATAGGGGATTACGCGGATGCATTTAAATGTGTGTGTACAATACATGGTTCGAAGGGTTGATCACCCTAAGTATGGGGAGTCCATACAATATTATTGTTAAGGTTAAAGTTGAAAGATTACTTGTAACGTGGACATAGTTCGTGATCTTGTGACCCTCAGTTACATCTCTAAAAACAGAGAAGAACAACCCTATTATGGGAGAATTATTTTTACGCGATGCGTTTAGATGTTTGTGCATAATGTATCGTACGAATGGCTTAACACCCTAAGTACGGGAGTCCCTATTGTCTAATGATTGTTAAGGTTTAAGTTGAAAGAGTACTTATAATCGTGGACGTAGTTCAAGGTCTTATGACCCCTCATCATGATTTGGAATCTTTTAAATTCCTGAGTTATTCATACTTCTTCCCAATTATTGAGCAATTATGGAAGATTCTTACTATTTTAAAAGGCGAATATGGTAAAGATGATATTCTTTAGAAAGAAATAAGTCATATAATGCGACACTGAATGATGAATATATTGAATAAGTGAGAAAAGAAATTTTGAAATGAGAAGGAGATGAGTTATCAAAGAATAATGTAAAACTTTTAATAGAAAAGTTAAATAATTGTAAAAAGATCCTTGTGGAAATAAAGTGGTTATAGAACCCAATGAACGAATAAAGTATTAACGTAAAATCTATTTTGATAGATTGAATGAATGAGATTAATAAATAAAATTTCGAGGACAAAATTCGTAGAAGAATGAGTGAATGTAATATCTCGAGTGTTTATGATAACGTTACTTAGAAAAGAAAATGAATGGGTTAAAGAGTATATAATACTCAAAATATAATTGAGTTCAAGTGAAAGTTATGAAATAAAAGCCTAAAATTTGTTGAAGAAATGAATGTAGTAGGAAATATAAAATTTATATTAAGGTAATGTGTTAAAGTTATTCAACGAAGAGATTTGATGAAAACCTGAGGAAGGTAAGGTTTCGGTGATTTCGAGGACGGAATCCTTATAAGGTGGGAAGAATGTAACAATTTAGAATTTTATTTATAATTACATATATTTATTGAATTAAATAAATATTTTTAATTGATGTATTTGTTGTTTAGTAGATATTTGTTGGATTATTTATTAGTAAATAAATAATTCATGAGTTATAGAAATTAACTTAATTAAGATAAATGAGTGATGAATTAAATTTATGAGATAATACTCGAATTTAGTTATTAACTTAATAACTAAATTAGAGAGTTGTTAATGATTATATAGTTTCCTAGTGTTATTTTAATTTAATTTAGTAATTAAAGTGATATGTTAATTTATTAAGTACAATTATAATTTTGTGGTAATTAGTTTTGTTTATTTAATTAAGATTGGATATGAAAATCCAAGTAAATAGTGTAGGACAATAAACTATAGTATAAATGATTTATTTTAGTAAATTAAAAGAGTTTTAAATGGATTTACCAAAGTAGGCTTAAGGAATATTAAGCCTTTATTTTTAAAAGTGTTTTGCAAAACAAAGCCTTATAGCTTTTGAATTAAAAAAAAATAATAATAATATAATAAATATTTTTATAAATGATACATAATTATTATATTTAATAGTACGTCAGTTTTAGAACGTTAGTTTTTGTGCGTTGGTTTTTACGTAAAGGTTTGGCCTAAGCCTGAGAAAAGAGAATAAGAGATGAAGAGAGGAAGAGAGAAATTGTGAGGAAGAGAAGAAGAAATTCTATGTGAAGGTTGGAGAATCAAAGAAAAAAAAATAAGAAGATTGTTTGAGTTTTCGAACTAATCAAAGGTAATAATCTAATTTTAAACTCTAGTTGTGTTTTCTTAAAATTACTTCACTATAATTAAGTTTTGATGATGAATTTCTTGATATGTTTATGGGTATGAATATTCCGTTATATGTAATCTATAATTGGTTTTAGGTTATCAAAATCATGAAAAATATGATGAAGAAGAAGAATTTAGTTATTGATGAATTATGTATGTTATAACTTAGTTAGAGTCAAAAATTCATGGTTAGATCATGTATGTGACGCCCCCAAAATAGGTATACAGCACCCATTCTGAGTCGCCAAATACATGGTACAGAAAGCAAACTACAACTTCAATAATACAATTATCGTGCAAAATACGACAACAAATACTGTGAGTTTAAATACAAATATTGTCTTCTGGACAATATCCACACTCAAATAAATCCTTATTACAATTATTCAAACACTATTTTATAGAAATAGTGAGGACTGCTAAAATATCTTTCTAGAACCATCACTCCATACCCCGACTAGATCCTGCTATGTTCTCACCTCCTGAGAAGAAAAATGGAACAAAAAGGAAAAGGGTGAGCTCAACTAGCCCAGTAAATAATATTATGACTAAGAAAATATACAACAAATTATAGTTAGTCTTCAACAGGGAAAAATCTGATAGAATATAATCGACAACAAGTTTTAGATCAACAACTGCAGCGAAAACAGCAAACCATTAGAAGAGTCAAGTAGAGAAAGAATTCTACTATCTTCTAAGATTTAAAAGCCCATCATCAATATTTTATCCCTGTAACATCAATTAATAATCATCTTTATCCAAATATACATCTTTGCACTACAGGCTAAAGATATTCATTTGTATCACATGTCAGTCATGTTCATCTCAACCCCTGTTCATATTTGCACTACAGGCCAAAGATATTTATCAAGTAATCATACATCTTTGCACTACAGGCCAAAGATATTCAGTAATATCATCATTTAGGACTGAGGATGATGAAAAATATCTTAAAGAGAACGAATCCAGTGAGACAGAATGACAAATATTAGGGATTCGTATAACAGTTTATCCAAGATCAATAATACTTCATAATAATCAATTGTGAAGCAGAATTCAAAAATAAAGATCAAAACATGGATACAATCAAAGATAGTAACCATAATAGACATCTTGAACAAAAGGGGAAAATTTTATTTTTTGGTGAATAGTGCCGTATTCATGAATAGTGCCGTATACGTGAATAGTGCCGTATACGTGAATAGTAACCCCGACACAAAAAGTTTCAAATTTGATAAAAACTCATATCAATATTTCAGCATAATGATATTGAAGAAAATAATATCATTAAGAAGAAAATAATATCCCTTACCTCAAAATATCAGTACTTCTGGTCGGAATACCGGTATAAGGCTGAAAGAAACTTGCTCTGATGAATAGAAACTCTCAAAGTATCTAAATACTCACAAAATACACTCAATAATCTAGAGAGAGAAAGAGAGAAAACTTGTTTCTGGTGTGATTTTCAATTCTAACTTAGCCCTCTATTTATAGAAAAATGTTAGCACGCCGAAGTAGACTTAACCTGCAACCGGATGGCTTTACCTGCTACTATTCCCACCCACCATATTTGAATAAAAATCTCTGCACATTTCTTCACCAACCAAGAGTGGGGCCCACCAATTCTAGAATTTTCCATTAAAATGATAAACTCCGAAAATTTCAATAATTTCTGAACCAGTCATCTCGTAAAATTCATAATAAATCATACGTTCATTTTTAACTGTTCAAAATTTGTGGAAATATACTCAACTTATATATGTATAACATATCCAAAAATTACCACGATCCAACGGTCGGATTAAAAATTATAGCCCCCGCAAAATATCTCAAAAACCCTGATTTTTAGTACCTCCATTCCGATAAAAATACTGATAAAAACCTCAACATAACTCTTTCATTTTTAACCACAAAAACATATCTCTCATTTATATCCACATAAAATAAATATTTCCTTATCATATGAATCAATAATTAATTATTCACAAATAATATTACAGAATCACATTTATGACAACCAGACCGTTCCCAGGAAAAAGGGAGCTTTCCAATAAGGATTTCTCCTTACTGGCGCGCAATTAGATGACCAAACCTCTCCTTAGACAGAACTTTCTAGACATTGCCAATAATGTTATCTAATAATATTATTCAAATAATATGAATTATTGATCTGATAATGGAAAATACTATGCAGCAACAATTATTGAAACAACAATAATATAAAATATCAATGCAGCAATTATTGAATCAATAAAATAAAATATTGAACAGTAACTACTGTAACAATTATTGAGTAGTGCCTTCCTTCGTAAGAATTAATAATTGGTGCAATACCGTGTGCTACTGTATTTTAACCACCGGGTATTCCAACAGTATTAACGGTAACAACTACGCCGTTATTTATAAATAACTTATACTTGTCGTTTTCTTCATCCAATCGCTTTTCGTTATGGGGCCCACACATGGCTGCGCCGTCGTACGAATATTCCCCGACAGCAAGAATATTCCACGACTAAACGAATATTCCCCGACAAAATGAATATTTTATAACCACTTGCTTATTTTACAAAATTTGCACATTTCACCCATAACCAAAGTATTATATCAAATTAACCCCTTATTATTCACAATAATATTTAGAGAAAATTTGATTTTATTCATTAATAATTTGGGGTCTTACAGAAACTGTTTAATGACAAGTACATTCCTGAAAGTATTCGTCATATGAAGGAGGTAGAGTTTATTAGACTGGAACAAAATAACATGACGGTATCCCAGTACGAGGCGAAGTTTGCAGAGTTATCTAGGTTTGCACCTCATTTGGTCGAGAATGAGGAACTCATTATCACCCAGAGTTATCACGCTCTGGGTGAGGCCAGGAAATTCAATATCGCTCTGATGACTGCTGTCACCGGTATGACCCTGGTTGTGGTCCCTCGGTTGCACATACTCATTATCTCGCTCTAATAATTGAGCCCTGTTTCCAACATTTGAATATAAAAAAAATTTATGAGAGATAAGATATTGCCGAATCTCGGGTTTTAAACCTCTCAGAAACATCCTTGTCATTCGTTCCTCATTCTCGACCAAATGAGGTGCAAACCTAGATAACTTTGCAAACTTCGCCTCGTACTGGGATACCGTCATGTTGTTTTGTTCCAGTCTAATAAACTCTACCTCCTTTATATGACGAATACTTTCAGGAAAGTACTTGTCATTAAACAGTTTCTGTAAGACCCCAACTTATTAATGAATAAAATCAAATTTTCTCTAAATATTATTGTGAATAATAAGGGGTTAATTTGATATAATACTTTGGTTATGGGTAAAATGTGCAAATTTTGCAAAATAAGCAAGTGGTTATAAAATATTCATTTTGTCGGAGAATATTCGTTTGGTCGTGGAATATTCTTGCTGTCGGGGAATATTCGTACGACGGCGCAGCCTTGTGTGGGCCCCATAACGGAAAGCGATTGGATGAAAAAAATGACAAGTATAAGTTATTTATAAATAACGACGTAGTTGTTACCGTTAACACTGTTGGAATACCCGGTGGTTAAAATACAGTAGCACACGGTATTGCACTAATTATTGATTCTTACGTAAGAAGGCACTACTCAATAATTGTTACAGTAGTTATTGTTTAATATTTTATTTTATTGATTCAATAATTGTTGCGTTGATATTTTATATTATTGTTGTTTCAATAATTGTTGCTGCACAGTATTTTCCATTATCAGATCAATAATTCATATTATTTGAATAATATTATTAGATAACATTATTGGCAATGTCTAGAAAGTTCTGTCTAAGGAGAGGTTTGGTCATCTAATTGCGCGCCAATAAGGAGAAATCCTTATTGGAAAGCCCCCTCTTTCTTGGGAACGGCCTGGTTGTCATAAATGTGATTCTGTAATATTATTTGTGAATAATTAATTATTGATTCATATGATAATGAAATATTTATTTTATGTGGATATAAATGAGGGATATATTTTTGTGGTTAAAAATGAAGGAGTTAATGTTGAGGTTTTTATCAGTATTTTGTCGGAATGGAGGTATTAAAAATTAGGATTTTTGAGATATTTTGCGGGGGTTATAATTTTTAATCCGACCGTTGGATCGTGGTAATTTTTGGATATGTTATACATATATAAGTTGAGTATATGTCCACAAATTTTGAACCGTTAAAAATGAACGTATGATTTATTATGAATTTTACGAGATGACTGGTTCAGAAATTATTGAATTTTCGGAGTTTATCATTTTGATGGAAAATTCTAGAATTGGTGGGCCCCACTCTTGGTTGGTGAAAAATGTGCTGAAATTTTTATTCAAATGTGGTGGGTGAGAATAGTAGCAGGTAAAGCCATCAGGTTGCAGGTTAAGTCTGCTTTACGCTAACATTTTCCTATAAATAGAGGGCTAAGTTAGAATTGAAAATCACACCAGAAACAAGTTTTCTCTCTTTCTCTCTCTCTAGATTATTGAGTGTATTTTGTGAGTATTTAGATACTTTGAGAGTTTCTATTCATCAGAGCAAGTTTCTTTCAGCCTTATACCGGTATTCCGACCAGAAGTACTGATATTTTGAGGTAAGGGATATTATTTTCTTCTTAATGATATTATTT
This sequence comes from Panax notoginseng, assembly GCA_016801055.1. Lineage (NCBI taxonomy): Eukaryota > Viridiplantae > Streptophyta > Magnoliopsida > Apiales > Araliaceae > Panax > Panax notoginseng. The sequence continues at coordinate 120,022,132 of CM029019.1, forward strand.
TCTTCAATATCATTATGCTGAAATATTGATATGAACTTTTATCAAATTTAGAACTTTTTGTGTCGGGGTTACTATTCACGTATACGTTACTATTCACGTATACGACACTATTCACGAATACGGCACTATTCACCGAAAAATAAAAATTTTCCCTTTTTGTCCAAGATGTCTATTATGGTTACTATCTTTGATTGTATCCATGTTTTGATCTTTATTTTTGAATTCTGCTTCACAATTGATTATTATGAAGTATTATTGATCTTGGATAAACTGTTATACGAATCCCTAATATTTGTCCTTCTGTCTCACTGGATTCGTTCTCTTTAAGATATTTTTCATCATCCTCAGTCCTAAATGATGATATTACTGAATATCTTTGGCCTGTAGTGCAAAGATGTATGATTACTTGATGAATATCTTTGGCCTGTAGTGCAAAGATGAACAGGTGTTGAGATGAACATGACTGACAGGTGATACAAATGAATATCTTTGGCCTGTAGTGCAAAGATGAATATTTGGATAAAGATGATTATTAATTGATGTTACAGGGATAAAATATTGATGATGGACTTTTAAATCTTAGAAGATAGTAGAATTCTTTCTCTACTTGACTCTTCTAATGGTTTGTTGTTTCCGCTGCAGTTGTTGATCTAAAACTTGTTGTCGATTATATTCTATCAGATTTTTTCCTGTTGAAGACTAACGATAATTTGTTGTATATTATCTTAGTCATAATATTCTTTACTGGGCTAGTTGAGCTCACCCTTTTCTTTTTTGTTCCATTTTTCTTCTCAGGAGGTGAGAACATAGCAGGATCTAGTCGGGGTATGGAGTGATGGTTCTAGAAAGATGTATTAGCAGTCCTCACTATTTCTGTAAAATAGTGTTTGAATAATTGTAATGAGGATTTATTTGAGTGTGGATATTGTCTAGAAGACAATATTTGTATTTAAACTCACAGTATGTGTTGTCGTATTTTGCACGACAATTGTATTATTGAAGTTGTAGTTTTCTTTCTGTACCATGTATTTGGCGACTCAGAATGGGTGTTGTATACCTATTTTGGGGGCGTCACAGTTGGTATCAGAGCTTAGGGATATGATCCCTGGCTGAGATGTGAGACAAGAACTAGGAGGGGAGAGACGGGGAATTCCTTCGCTAGTATGACCTGACTAAGTTTATTTGGTGTTTATTTGGTCGGTCAGAGTATAGGGATAATATATGACATGACTATTAACCCTTGTTTTATGGCAGTTTTTAAGAATGGCAGCTGAGAACGTTAATAATAGAGTAAATCAGACCGTGGAGACACCTTTGATCTCCACCGAGGGGAACGTACAATAGGAAGGCAATATTCCTCCTGTAAATAACGTTACCGAGCAAACGATGAATGATGGAATGTTTAGGAGCTTTTTGCAGTTCATGCAAAATCAGACAAGGGAGACTCGTGTGCAGAATACGGGTGGAAATGATAACAACGCGCGGTTTGTCACAGCTAAGCAGTTCAAAGAATTGGGACCACCAGAATTTAAGGGAAAGCCGGATCCGATCATGGCGGAAACGTGGGTCAAGAAAATTACCAAGATATTCGATGTCTTGGGATGCACGGAGGAACAGAAGGTTCCATTCTCCACTTTTATGTTCCGCGGTGAGGCAGACTACTGGTGGGAGTCTGTGAAGCGTACCCAGCCTAACGCACTCAACATGTCCTGGGAAACGTTTCAGAAACTGTTTAATGACAAGTACTTTCTTGAAAGTATTCGTCATATGAAGGAGGTAGAGTTTATTAGACTAGAACAAAACAACATGACGGTGTCCCAGTACGAGGCAAAGTTTGCAGAGTTATCCAGGTTTGCACCTCATTTGGTCGAAAATGAGAAACGAATGACAAGGATGTTTCTGAGAGGTCTAAAACCCGAGATTCGGCAATATCGTATCTCTCATAAATTTTCTTTATATTCAGATGTTGTAAATAGGGCTCAATTATTAGAGCGAGATAATGAGTATGTGCAACCGAGGGACCACAACCAGGGTCATACCGGTGGCGGCAGTCATCGAAGCAATGAAAACCACGAGGGAGGAATACATTCGGACAAAAGAGGTAATCACTCTGGTGGTAATCGTGGTCGTGATAATAGAAGGAGCGAGTCGAGAGGAGATTTCAAGAAGAGAAGGTACAACAATGATAACGTGAAGACGTCAGCACAAACATCAACTGTTTCTAGGGGAGGAGAACGACCACCGGTCGTATGTTACAAATATGGGAAAGAGGGACATATCAGCCCAAACTGCCCACAACAATCTAAGGTATGTTATAACTGTGGAAAGGAGGGTCATATAGCTCGAGAGTGTTCTGTAGCAAAACCAAGTTCAGCGGGGATGGTGACTCCAAAAGTTATCCCGGATAAGTCGAAATCAGCGGTTTCTGGAAGAGCGTTTGTCGTGACTGGCCAAAACGCGAGGAACCCGAACGAGGTGATCACGGGTAAGCTAATTATAAATTCTTGCGAAGTTTATACTTTACTAGATACCGGTTCTACCCATTCTTTTATCTCTCCTGCTTGTGCTCAACGTTTAAACTTGACTCCGGAGAAATTGGACTTTAACTTATCTGTTGAAACTCCGTTGGGTGAAACCTTCGTTACATCTACAGTTTATAAATCTTGCATGATCCAAGTTGGCACTATCACATTACCTGTTGATCTTATCTCTTTAAAGATACTTGCTTTTGATGTGATTTTAGGAATTGATTGGTTAACCACTCATCATGCTAAAATTGATTGTTTTCGTAAGGTTGTTAGTTTTCATATTCCTAACCAACCTGTCATACGAATTCAAACTACTAAACCACTAAAATCAGTCACTGTCATATCAAGCCACAAAGCTATTCGTTTATTGAAAAACGAATGTCAAGCTTTCTTAGCCCATGTTATGGATTTGAACAAAGACAAGTCAGATTTGAATAATATTTCTATTGTTAGAGAATTTCCCGATGTATTTCCTGAAGAACTTCCTGGTCTACCCCCAGAACGTGAAGTTGAATTCTTTATTGACCTTGAACCCGGTACAAAGCCCATTTCTAAAACTCCATATCGAATGGCTCCTATTGAACTTCAGGAGTTAAAAGTCCAACTACAGGAGTTGTTGGACATCGGTTTTATTCGTCTTAGTACGTCTCCTTGGGGTGCACTTGTTTTATTCGTAAAGAAGAAAGACGGGAGTATGCGACTTTGTATTGACTATCGAGAATTGAACCATGTCACCATCAAGAATAGGTATCCGCTACCTCGCATTGATCACCTGTTCGACCAGTTAAAAGGAACACAATTCTTTTCAAAGATCGATCTTCGTTCTGGATATCATCAGCTGAAGATTAAAACTGAGGATATTCCAAAGACTGCCTTCAGAACTCGGTACGGGCATTATGAATTCTTAGTCATGTCTTTTGGATTGACTAATGCTTATGCTGCCTTCATGGATATGATGAACCGTGTATTCAAAGAATATTTGGATCAGTTCGTTGTTGTCTTTATTGATGACATCCTCATCTATTCCAAAAGCCGTGAAGATCATGAGCGCCATTTGAAGCTGGTACTGCAAAGGCTTCGTGAAAATAAGCTATATGCCAAATTGAAGAAATGCGAGTTCTGGCTTGAGGAAGTAGCATTCCTTGGGCACGTGGTGTCAAAACATGGAGTATCTGTCGACCCGGCGAAGATTGAAGCCATACAAAGTTGGGAGCAACCGAAGTCGGTAACCGAAGTACGTAGCTTTCTGGGCTTAGCTGGTTATTATCGGAGATTTGTGGAAGGATTTTCTCGAATCGCTACTCCGTTAACTCAGCTGACTCGGAAAGATACAAAATTCGTATGGAGTGAGGAATGCGAGAAGAGTTTCCAAGAACTCAAGAGGAGACTCATTTCGGCACCTGTTCTGACAATACCATCTGGTTCGGATGGATTTGTTATCTACAGCGATGCTTCAGGCAAAGGGTTAGGATGTGTTCTCATGCAACATGGGAAAGTCATAGCCTATGCCTCACGACAACTCAAAGAATATGAGAGGAATTATCCTACTCATGATTTGGAGTTGGCAGCAGTCGTTTTTGCGTTGAAGATCTGGAGACACTACCTGTATGGGGAGAAAGTGGAGATCTATACAGATCATAAAAGCCTCAAATATTTTTTCACCCAAAAGGAACTCAACATGCGGCAGCGACGTTGGCTCGAGCTGTTGAAAGATTACGATCATACCATCCAATATCATCCTGGAAAAGCAAACGTAGTAGCTGACGCATTGAGTAGAAGATCATATGCGGGTACGAGTGCAATGTTGTTAACACAAAGGTCCATTTTGTATGACTTGCAAAGGATGGAGATAGAGATGAAGGCTCCAAGTACCCACATGATGATATCAAATATACGAGTAGAACCGACTTTAATCGATAAAGTTAAAGCTGCTCAAGCTACGGACATGGAGCTGATGCGTATGAAGAAGAAAGTGCAAGAAGGTGCTATTCCAGAAGCAAGAATCGATAAAGAAGGAATACTTCGAGTCAACTCCAGACTTTGTGTTCCTAACGATTTTGACTTGAAGCATAGAATAATGATGGAGGCACAAAACACACCGTTTGCAATCCATCTTGGGAGTACAAAAATGTATCACGATCTTCGACATACATTTTGGTGGAGCAATATGAAAAGAGAGATCGCAGAGTTTATCTCGAGATGTTTAACTTGTCAACGTGTAAAAGCGGAGCATCAAGTACCAAAGGGTCCATTGCAACCACTTGAGATTCCGAAATGGAAGTGGGAACACATTACTATAGATTTTGTTACGGGTCTTCCCAAGGTTTCTCAAGGCATAGATGCGATTCGGGTTATTGTTGATAGATTAACCAAGTCCGCTCATTTCTTGCCGATACGTGAGACTTATTCCCTTGAACGTCTTGCTAGTATGTACGTGAACGAAATTGTGAGATTGCATGGCATGCCAGTATCCATAGTTTCGGATCGTGACCCAAGATTCACTTCACGATTTTGGGTTAGCTTGCAGAAAGCTATGGGCACGGATTTACGATTCAGTTCGGCATACCATCCTCAAACGGACGGACAATCAGAGAGGACTATTCAAACTCTTGAAGATCTATTAAGACTTTGTGTCCTAGATCTCAAAGGGAGTTGGGATAAGTACCTACCATTGGTGGAATTCTCCTACAACAACAGTTATCAGGCGAGCATAGGTGTGGCTCCATTCGAGGCGTTGTATGAAAGAAAATGTCGTTCTCCAGTATGCTGGGACGAGGTGGGTGAAGCAACATTGTTGGGACCAGAGTTGGTACGCATTACTACAGAGAAGATCCAAACGATTCGACAACGTATACAAACGGCACAGGATCGACAAAAGAGTTATGCGGATCTTCATCGGAAGGACGTGGAATTTAATATTGGGGATCATGTATTATTACGTGTTGCACCATGGAAGGGAGTTACAAGATTTGGGAAGAGAGGAAAGCTCAATCCAAGATTTGTTGGTCCATTTGAGATTCTTGAGCGAATAGGAAATGTGGCATATAGACTCGCATTACCTCCAAGCATGTCTCGTGTTCATAATGTTTTTCACATATCTATGCTTCGTAAATATGTTAAAGACCCGAACCACATTATTGAGTTAGAACCAGACGAGATAGCTGAAGATTTAACGTACGAGGAGGTACCTGTTAAGATCTTGGATAGGAAAGAGCATGTCCTACGCACGAAGGTTATACCACAAGTTAAGGTTTTGTGGAGAAACCATGCTATTGAAGAAATGACCTGGGAGTTGGAATCAGAAATGAAAGCGAGGTATCCTCACCTTTTTGAAACATCAGGTACGTACGTCAATTTCGAGGACGAAATTTCATAAGGAGGGGAGGTTATAAGACCCCAACTTATTAATGAATAAAATCAAATTTTCTCTAAATATTATTGTGAATAATAAGGGGTTAATTTGATATAATACTTTGGTTATGGGTGAAATGTGCAAATTTTGCAAAATAAGCAAGTGGTTATAAAATATTCATTTTGTCGGGGAATATTCGTTTGGTCGTGGAATATTCTTACTGTCGGGGAATATTCGTACGACGGCGCAGCCTTGTGTGGGCCCCATAACGGAAAGCGATTGGATGAAAAAAACGACAAGTATAAGTTATTTATAAATAACGGCGTAGTTGTTACCGTTAATACTGTTGGAATACCCGGTGGTTAAAATACAGTAGCACACGGTATTGCACCAATTATTGATTCTTATGTAAGAAGGCACTACTCAATAATTGTTACAGTAGTTATTGTTTAATATTTTATTTTTTTGATTCAATAATTGTTGCGTTGATATTTTATATTATTGTTGTTTCAATAATTATTGCTGCACAGTATTTTCCATTATCAGATCAATAATTCATATTATTTGAATAATATTATTAGATAACATTATTGGCAATGTCTAGAAAGTTCTGTCTAAGGAGAGGTTTGGTCATCTAATTGCGCGCCAGTAAGGAGAAATCCTTATTGGAAAGCCCCCTCTTTCCTGGGAACGGCCTGGTTGTCATAAATGTGATTCTGTAATATTATTTGTGAATAATTAATTATTGATTCATATGATAATGAAATATTTATTTTATGTGGATATAAATGAGGGATATATTTTTGTGGTTAAAAATGAAGGAGTTAATGTTGAGGTTTTTATCAGTATTTTGTCGGAATGGAGGTATTAAAAATTAGGATTTTTGAGATATTTTGCGGGGGTTATAATTTTTAATCCGACCGTTGGATCGTGGTAATTTTTGGATATGTTATACATATATAAGTTGAGTATATGTCCACAAATTTTAAACCTTTAAAAATGAACGTATGATTTATTATGAATTTTACGAGATGACTGGTTCAGAAATTATTGAATTTTCAGAATTTATCATTTTGATGGAAAATTCTGGAATTGGCGGGCCCCACTCTTGGTTGGTGAAGAAATGTGCTAAAATTTTTATTCAAATGTGGTGGGTGAGAATAGTAGCAGGTAAAGCCATCAGGTTGCAGGTTAAGTCTGCTTTGGCGCGCTAACATTTTCCTATAAATAGAGGGCTAAGTTAGAATTGAAAATCACACCAGAAACAAGTTTTCTCTCTTTCTCTCTCTCTAGATTATTGAGTGTATTTTGTGAGTATTTAGATACTTTGAGAGTTTCTATTCATCAGAGCAAATTTCTTTCAGCCTTAGAAGATAGTAGAATTCTTTCTCTACTTGACTCTTCTAATGGTTTGCTGTTTCCGCTGCAGTTGTTGATCTAAAACTTGTTGTCGATTATATTCTATCAGATTTTTCCCTGTTGAAGACTAATGATAATTTATTGTATATTATCTTAGTCATAATATTCTTTACTGGACTAGTTGAGCTCACCCCTTTTCTTTTTTAATCCATTTTTCTTCTCAAGAGGTGAGAACATAGCAGGATCTAGTCGGGGTATGGAGTTATGGTTCTAGAAAGATGTTTTAGCAGTCCTCACTATTTCTGTAAAATAGTGTTTGAATAATTGTAATGAGGATTTATTTGAGTATGGATATTGTCCAGAAGACAATATTTGTATTTAAACTCACAGTATGTGTTGTCGTATTTTGCACGACAATTGTATTATTGAAGTTGTAGTTTGCATTCTGTACCATGCATTTGGCGACTCAGAATGGGTGTTGTATACCTATTTTGGGGGCGTCACAGTTTCTGAAACGTTTCTAAGGACATGTTGAGTGCGTCAGACTGGGTACGCTTCATAGACTCCCACCAGTAGTCTGCCTCACCGCGGAACATAAAGGTGGCGAATGGAACCTTCTGTTCCTCCGTGCATCCCAAGACATCGAATATCTTGGTAATTTGCTTGACCCACGTTTCCACCATGATCGGATCCGGCTTTCCCTTAAATTCTGGTGGTCCCAATTCTTTGAACTGCTTGGCTGTGACAAACCGCGCGTTGTTATCATTTCCACCTGTATTCTGCACACGAGTCTCCCTCGTCTGATTTTGCATGAACTGCAAAAAGCTCCTAAACATTCCATCATTCATCGTTTGCTCGGTAACGTTGTTTACAGGAGGAATATTGCCTTCCTGTTGCACGTTCCCCTGGGTTGTGATCAAAGGTGTCTCCACGGTCTGATTTACTCTATTATTAACGTTCTCAGCTACCATTCTTAAATACTGCCATAAAACAAGGGTTAATAGTCATGTCATATATTATCCCTATACTCTGACCGACCAAATAAACACCAAATAAACTTAGTCAGGTCATACTAGCGAAGGAATTTCCCGTCTCTCCCCTCCTAGTTCTTGTCTCACATCTCAGCCAGGGATCATATCCCTAAGCTCTGATACCAACTATGATGCCCCCAAAATAGGTATACAACACCCATTCTGAGTCGCCAAATACGTGGTATAGAAAGCAAACAATAACTTTAATAATACAATTGTCGTGCAAAATATGACAACACATACTGTGAGTTTAAATACAAATATTGTCTTCTGGACAATATCCACACTCAAATAAATCCTTATTACAATTATTCAAACATTATTTTATAGAAATAGTGAGGACTGCTAAAACATCTTTCTAGAACCATCACTCCATACCCCGACTAGATCCTGTTATGTTCTCACCTCTTGAGAAGAAAAATGGAACAAAAAGGAAAAGGGTGAGCTTAACTAGCCCAGTAAATAATATTATGACTAAGATAATATACAACAAATTATCGTTAGTCTTCAACAGGAAAAAATCTGATAGAATATAATCGACAACAAGTTTTAGATCAACAACTGCAGCGGAAACAGCAAACCATTAGAAGAGTCAAGTAGAGAAAGAATTCTACTATCTTCTAAGATTTAAAAGTCCATCATCAATATTTTATCCCTGTAACATCAATTAATAATCATCTTTATCCAAATATTCATCTTTGCACTACAGGCCAAAGATATTCATTTGTATCACCTGTCAGTCATGTTCATCTCAACACCTGTTCATCTTTGCACTACAGGCCAAAGATATTCATCAAGTAATCATACATCTTTGCACTAAAGGCCAAAGATATTCAGTAATATCATCATTTAGGACTGAGGATGATGAAAAATATCTTAAAGAGAATGAATCCAGTGAGACAGAATGACAAATATTAGGGATTCGTATAACAGTTTATCCAATATCAATAATACTTCATAATAATCAATTGTGAAGCAGAATTCAAAAATAAAGATCAAAACATGGATACAATCAAAGATAGTAACCATAATAGACATCTTGGACAAAAGGGGAAAATTTTATTTTTCGGTGAATAGTGCCGTATTCGTGAATAGTACCGTATACGTGAATAGTGCCGTATACGTGAATAGTAACCCCGACACAAAAAGTTCCAAATTTGATAAAAACCCATATCAATATTTCAGCATAATGATATTTAAGAAAATAATATCATTAAGAAGAAAATAATATCCCTTACCTCAAAATATCAGTACTTCTGGTCGGAATAACGGTATAAGGCTGAAAGAAACTTGCTCTGATGAATAGAAACTCTCAAAGTATCTAAATACTCACAAAATACACTCAATAATCTAGAGAGAGAGAAAGAGTGAAAACTTGTTTCTGGTGTGATTTTCAATTCTAACTTAGCCCTCTATTTATAGAAAAATGTTAGCACGCCGAAGCAGACTTAACCTGCAACCGGATGGCTTTACCTGCTACTATTCCCACCCACCACATTTGAATAAAAATCTCTGCACATTTCTTCACCAACCAAGAGTGGGGCCCACCAATTCTAGAATTTTCCATCAAAATGATAAACTCCGAAAATTTCAACAATTTCTGAACTAGTCATCTCGTAAAATTCATAATAAATCATACGTTCATTTTTAACGGTTCAAAATTTGTGGACATATACTCAACTTATATATGTATAACATATCCAAAAATTACCACGATCCAACGGTCGGATTAAAAATTATAACCCCCGTAAAATATCTCAAAAACTCTGATTTTTAATACCTCCATTCCGACAAAAATACTGATAAAAACCTCAACATAACTCCTTCATTTTTAACCACAAAAATACATCTCTCATTTATATCCACATAAAATAAATATTTCCTTATCATATGAATCAATAATTAATTATTCACAAATAATATTACAGAATCACATTTATGACAACCAGACCGTTCCCAGGAAAGAGGGAGCTTTCCAATAAGGATTTCTCCTTACTGGCGCGCAATTAGATGACCAAACCTCTCCTTAGACAGAACTTTCTAGACATTGCCAATAATGTTATCTAATAATATTATTCAAATAATATGAATTATTGATCTGATAATGGAAAATACTGTGCAGCAATAATTATTCAAACAACATTAATATAAAATATCAATGCAGTAATTATTGAATCAATAAAATAAAATATTGAACAGTAACTACTGTAACAATTATTGAGTAGTGCCTTCCTTCGTAAGAATTAATAATTGGTGCAATACCGTGTGCTACTGTATTTTAACCACCGGGTATTCCAACAGTATTAACGGTAACAACTACGCCGTTATTTATAAATAACTTATACTTGTCGTTTTCTTCATCCAATCGCTTTCCGTTATGGGGCCAACACAAGGCTGCGCCGCCGTACGAATATTCCCCGACAGCAAGAATATTCCACGACCAAACGAATATTCCCCGACAAAATGAATATTTTATAACCACTTGCTTATTTTACAAAATTTGCACATTTCACCCATAACTAAAGTATTATATCAAATTAGCCCCTTATTATTCACAATAATATTTAGAGAAAATTTGATTTTATTCATTAATAAGTTGGGGTCTTACAATGTATATAATCTGAAATAAATAGTAGATGTTGTTAGTACGTTGAAAAACGAAAAGAATGCAAGTTGGATGAATTAATTTGGTTAAGAAACGAATTTGTAGTGAATGAATTCACTAAACATGTTAAAACAAGAAAAGAGAGTATGAACATGTGTTTTGGGTGAAGATTTAGGTTGGTTAATGCTTTTGTAAATTGTTATAATTCTAGTATGTTGTAGTTCTATGTATTACGAATCCATAAAATAGAAAATGGACTAATTTGGATGTGTATAACTCAAGTTGTGAAGATTAGTAGGAGAAAAAGGTCAAAAATCGCAAGAACAGTGAACTTAGAGTCTCGTTTATGCTAACGGGCACAGTTGTGTTGTACCCTAAGTCATTTGGGGCATAGCTGCGCTCTAAGGCGCAGCTGCGCTATGCCCAAGGCTTAATTGGGCGTAGCTACGCCCAAAGTATGTCAGGTGTGACTATTTTGACCTATTTTAGTAAAATAAGCATAACTTTTTCATACGAACTTCGACTGAGGAGATTCAAGTGATCCAGAACGAGGAAGAATAGTCCTACAAATTTTATTCTTTAAGTTGTTCAATTTGAGGTCGGAAAACAGGGGACAAAATGGTCATCTTTAGGACTGTTGTGTTTTCGGGGTCAATCGAAGGGCGTCTAGCATGCACATATGCAGGTGTAGTGCTTTTGATAATAAAAGATGTTATTCTAAGTTATAAAACATGAATGTTAGTAAATATAATGATGCATAATATTAATAAATGATGTATTAGATAAGTTGTATAAGCATACTAAGCATACACAAGAGAGACAAGTCGGGCGTGTGACAAATAAATGTCGAAACGCCGTGATAAGTGTTAATGAACGTAAAAAATGTTTTCAGTCATATGAAATGAATATTATAAGATATGAAATGGGTTTAATATAAAGCCAATAATGATTCCTAGCAAGACTTAAACACTTGAATGAATTTCGAATATGAAATATAGTGAGATATAAGTCAAAAGTTAACACAATCAAATTGAACATTGTGTATTGATTAATAAGAAGGGTTATTGGATATAGAGTAAAGTTTACATTACAACTACTATGCGTTGTTATGTGACTAATAGTTGATGTGTATGATTATATAATTGCGTAGGGCACGTGAAGTGCCGATAACTGTAAGTTGTTAAACTGTTATTAGTAAATAACGATCAAGGAAAGTCTTTCAGTTCCTATTTGCTAGGTGAACATGATGATTAACTGTTTTAAATTTTTATTACAAAGAGCATGATGTGTTATATATATATTGAATGTATGAAATGTTAAAGTCAATTTATGACTACGTTGATTGACTAAAGCATGCTAATTAAGTAAGGAACTCTATTTTTATACTTGTTATATAAACTGTAGCATGTATATTATATTAGTCCGATGTTTATGAGATATATGTTGAGCATGTTATTATGTGCTAAGTGATGCATGAAAACTGTTAGATTTTACTGGGCTGTCGAGCTCAGCTTTTTAAATAACCATTTTTGCATGTTAAAGATTCAAGGTAAAGTTATGTGCTACTTGAAAGATATGAATCAGATGTGATACTAGAAGATTTATACACTTTGACTGAATTATTATTATTTGAACCATGTTTAGGGTTCTGAATGGTGTATGATGTTTAATAGATATTGAGTTATAAAGTTTAAGTTTTGTTTGTTGTATGAAAGGGTATTGAACCTGGATGTAAGTTTTATTTATTATCTCTGATAAGGTGAGTAATATGCTAAGTATGATTTAAAGGTAGGTAAAGATAAATGTTTTGAGAAATGTACTTGATAAGTTACAATGATTATGTAATGATAAACTGTCAAGTTTAAGTTATCTGATATGTAAATGTTATAGAATTAAAATGTAAGATTTTATATAATAACTTTGATGAAGTGAATCACAAAAATAAAATTGATTCAGAGATGTGTAAATGATAAAGGTTTTGATTCAGGGAATTAAAGTAAGAAGATAGAAAAGTTTAAATTATTTCGCATATTATAAATTTTAACATCGAATAATGATGTAAAATCTGAAGTTAGACGTGTTATTAACGACCGAAGTCGATAATTGAGTTGTATGATTTTTGGGGTCATTATAGGTTCTTTAGAACCGCAATCTCCTTAAAGTTTAGAATAATATTTTGGGATGGTCAGAACTCTTTTCTCTATATATATGGATGATACTGCAGAGTAATTTTTACAGTTGGTATTATGCAGTTTGGGTGGTTATGTTGTGTACATATTCTTCCATTTATCGTCTTTTTTTGAATTGAAATTGTTTTGGTTAGTGGATCTGCCACCTGAAAATGAAGTGTGGGGGTGGGGATAATGTGTTTTAGTTTATTTTATCTTGATTTAGGTATATGCAACTAAAATTTCTATGTTTTGAAAGCAACATGTTGAATTCTACAACTGACCAGCAATTGGAGCAAAAAAGTAGCTTCAACATCTCACTACTAAAAGAGAACGTAGGTTCAACATCTCACTACTTGACTCCAGAACCTCAAATAGACTTATGAATATTGATTTTGGGGTATTTATCTGGCTGATCTTTGTATTGCACACCTTCCCTCATTTAAATTATTTTTTATCTTTCTTCTTTATCTTAAAAAATATCGATTATAGAGCTCGTGTGGATGAAAAAGATGAAATAAAGAATTATTTGATCTCGTTTAGATGTCTCATGTGGATGCTAATCACAATAGAATTTTGCTTATGATTCATTGTGATTTATATTTGAAGTGTATATTTTCTTTTTTTGTTCATTTGATTTATTTTAATTATGTTGCATGCACCACATCCCCAACACTGGAAAGAGTCAACTTAAATGGCCGCAATTAATCACTGCTATTGTCATCCCCTATCCTTTTCTGGTTCTTTGAGAGTTATACTTGTATCTCGAATACCCGTATTTTCATTTTTGCTTGAAACAGATAGTTATTGGCAAGCTTCTGTAACAATCCAGAATTTTTAATTGTAATTTTTAAATATTTATTGAATTATATAAATATTTAATGGATGTGTTTATTGTTGAATAAATATTTGTATTTGTTTAATTGGATTTGATTTGATTATTTATTTGATAAATAAATAATTTATGAGTTATGAAAAATTGATTATCATGAGATAATATTTTAATTTAAATTAATAAATTAAGTTAGAGAGTTTATAATGATTAAATGAATTATTATAATGATATTTTAATTTGAATTTATAATTAAAATAATGTTGTTAGTTGATTAAATAAAATTATAATTATAAAGAAAATTATAATGATGTTGCACTGATTTATGCGATAAATTAATTTAATAAATTGTTATTAGAATTGATTAAATTGAATATTAAAATTTAATTAAATAAAGTGTGACCATAAACTATATTATAAAGGAGCTATTAAAATAAGTTAAAGGAGGTTAATTCAGTTTTTGCCAAACAATGCTTAATGCATATTAAGTCTTTAATTTAAATATATTTTACCAAACAAGGTATAAGGATTAATTGATTAATTTTTAAGGCAGTTAGCCAAACAAGCCATATGGCTTTTGGTTTTCAAAAATAAGATAACTGATGTCAGATAATTGGTATATTTATTATATAATTAATACCTATATTATTATTATACGTTATATTGTTAGTACGTAAGTTAGAGTTAGATAGAAAGAACTCATAAGAAGAAAAAGAAGAGAAGAATAAAGTTGCAAGAGAAAAAGTTAGAGGAAATTGAGAGAAGTCTAGAGAATTTGAGAAAAGAATTGGGGAAAAGAAAGCTTGAATAGCCATCATCTTCTAAAACTAAGGTATCATCTTAACTCTTTTATTTTTTAAAAGTTATAGTTGTATTCTCTTCTAAAATTCTCTGTAAAAACTTTGTGAAGGTTGAATTATTGGTTGTATATAGTTTTTATATGATAAATTAATTGTTATAAAGTTGTTTTCATAAGTTTATATATGAGTATAGTAAATTAATTCATGTTATGTATGTATTTTGTGAAGGAATTTATATTACAGTGAATTGGTATAAAAATATATGAATATGGCATAGTTTAAAGTAAAATTGATGTTTAATTCTTTGTATAATGTATAAATTGGCTGTGGATTGTGAAAATACATGAAAAAGCGAAACTAATGTAATTAGAACCAACTGTTTTGGCTGTGAAACGAATTCACAGTGAAAAATTTCGCTATGAATATCAAAAGAAGAGGAAATAAGAGAAATAGTGAAATTTAAAGGTTGTAATCTTGATGTTTATGTTGTTTATGTGATTAGAAACATTAGTTTATGTTTCTGTAAACATATTACACCTTGGGTAGATTGGTATGGTTGTTATAAATCCCAAGTGTTATGTTACCTATGGGATATGATGATGATATTATCCTGGAACTTTAGTAGTTTAGGAAAGTAATGTAAATAGTAGTGATGCTATTGTTCTTATGTTTTCAAAAAGATTATGAATGAATAAAAGTTATTATTTTATTTTATTCAAAGTGTTATGTGTTATGTGGTGATTTCTTTTATGGGATGCAAGTTAAGTACAAATTTCTTAAAGGAGCTGAGTAATAATCTAATGAGTATATTTTAACAGAAAATACCTCCAAGACGTCAACCACGACAAAGGACCCTTGAGGGATCTACCAACAATAACAATGCCGAAGCTAACCCCGTTCAACAACTAGTGGCGTTACTGATGGGTGCATTGCAGAATCAACCACAGAATCAAGCTACAACTTTTAAGGATTTCAACGCAGTTGGACCACCAGAATTCCGTGGGTTCATGAATCCAGTTGAGGCACAGACCTGGATCATGGAGATAGAGAAAGTTTTCGATGTTGCTAGACTAGAGGAGAATCAGAAGGCTGCTTTTGTAACGCCCCCAAAATAGGTCCATTCCACCCAACCTATTCTGAGTCGCCAAATACATGGTACAGAAAACAACTACAACTTTATTATTACAATTGTCGTGCAAAATACAACAACACATATGTTATGAGTTTTGATACAAATATATACCAACTGTGACTCTAGACACCAACCTTGGATAGCACGTCACAATGACACCTTACATAAAGGTACTGTCAAAAACTGTTTTAAAAATTAAAATCTTTGGGAAGTGCTCAAGGAAACCTTCGTACATGGGAGGCCATGCGTCTAGGTTATGATAGATATTATACGCCCACAGAATTATCCTTGGTTGACCCAATAGACACCAAAGAAAAACGAGAAGATTACTATCATGTTCTTTCCAATGGTGAGTCTTCTCTTGACATATAACTATCTCCACTGTCTGCAATTGAAAATTATATTTAAACCAAACTCCAAGATTATATAGGTAGTGCTCGTAGATATACTCAGCAAGTGGATGAGCACAACCTTGTCTTATGATAACACGAGGTTGTATGTCATTAGACATCTTATATGATAGTGGCAAAACACCCTTCCAAAGTTGGGTTCGCCTCACCATATTTCATTCACTAAATATAACTATTAAATGACGTATAAAATACAACGCACTTTTCTAAAGTTCTCAATAAATTATTTCCATGCTATTTAGGGAGAACCTCAACAGCTATAGACCACCGTTCTATTTCCCTGTTACCCCAGCTCGACCCAGCTACACTCTTGTTGCCTGAAAGGAATTATGAAGTAAAGGGGTGAGCACAAATAGCCCAATAAAGAATATTATGACTAGAGATAATTAAATTATCAATAGCCTCCGTCAATAATAAATCAGAGATTTAGAACATATGGTAAGTGATAAAACTTTTCAACCATAGTTATAGTGGAATGAGCAATCCATTAGAAGAGTCAAATAGACCATAAAGTCTATTATCTTCTCCATGTTAAAAGTTCACCAACAATATTTTATCCCTGTAATATCAATCAACAGTTCCTGACCAAAATCATGTGAATAACTCCTAATCATAATTATGGTTCTAAATTCCTCTTCACATATAGGACGAAGATAATTTTCATCACCTGTCTTTACCTGAAACATCAGAGATCATGGTTATACCAAATCACAGTTCCTGTTCATAATCATACTAATAAATTTATTTTTACACTGCGGGCCAAAGATATTCATCAACCGTTCATCTTTGCACTACAGGCCAAAGACATTCAACAACAGGTCATCTTTGCACTTCATGCCAAAGATATTCAACAACATATCATCTTTGCACTATAGGCCAAAGATATTAATATCTCAAAGAAATATATAATCATTTCAGAATTTATTTAAACAATAATTATAACCATGTAAATCAATTCACCTTTGCACTTAAGCTAAAGATATTTAATTATAAAATCAATGGTCATGATCATACCAGTCAACAATTCATCTTTGCACTACCGGCCAAAGAGAACCCATAGTCACGATCATACAAATAATTTACCCATCTTTACACTCAAGTGAAAGAGAAATTTCATCACCAGAGTTATTAAAATGTTATATATGATAATAAAAACAATATGATCAACAACTGCATTTAATTTCAAGAGTAAGATTCATAAATCAATGATAATTTGGTCTGAAAATGAAACCAATTTTGTCGTGAATAGTAGCTCGTGAATAGTAACTCATGAATAGTAACTCGTGAATAGTAACTCCTGAATAGTAACCCCGACACAAAAAGATAAAGTTTCACAATAAAATCCATATCAATATTTATAACACCTTAATCCAAATATTATAAATCACTTAACAATCTCATAATCTAATAATATTAATATTACAACAATATTTTAATCATTTCTTAAACTTATAAACAATTTATTTTAATTGTTTACACTTTGCTAATTAATGCATTTAATCATCCTAAAATACCAAACTCATAAGATTTCATCACCAATAACCAAAACCCTCATCAAAAATCTGGATATACCTTATATAGGATTCTTAAGCCATAAAATCCTATTTTTCAATTTTTTTACTTCACATAACATATTTAATTCATTTACTCATAACTAGTCTATTTTCATGAAAAATACCAAATCAGTCCCAAAAAATTTTCTTTTCTAGGATTTAGCAGAATATAGTCCCATATTGAACATATATTTTTTTCAAAAATTTTAAAATTCATTTACTATTTTTCATATGGCCAAAACTGCCGAATATTTAGACATTTATCATAAATTGTACTTTTGTCCAAAAATTTCAAAATTTACAGAGTATACTGTTGTTATATACATGTACTCCCAATAAAAATTTTACCAATTTTGGAGTTAACCACAAGGAGTTATAAGGGTTTACTTTTAAAATAGTCTTTTCCCATGAAATTCATAACTCCTAATCTACACATCCAAAAATCACCATTTTTGGACACAATCTAAAAAACTCATCAAATTATCATTTTAAATTTTTTCAGAATTTTTGAGAGTCAGAAAAATTACGAAACTGAAAAATATAATAACCCTTACAATCCCTTACTATCCCTTACCTCAAAAAAGTAGTACTTCTGACTGGAATAACGCTGAAGGGAACTAGGATCGTATAGCAACACTCAAGATATCTAAATACTCACAAAAATACGCTCGATAATATAGAGAGAGAAAACTTCAGTTTCTGGTGTGATTTTCAATTCTAACCTAAGCACCCTATTTATAAGAAAATGTTTAGAACACCAAAGCAGAAAATTTAATAAAATAATAATATTTATTAAAAAATTTCACGCCCATCTCTTGAATCTGAATTCAGCATGTTTACCACTCATGTGGGTCCCAACAAAATGAAAAATATGTTTTTATCATTTAATGCAATAAAATCAATTCAGACCCAATATTCTGGAACTTCAATAATTCATAATAAATAGCTCTTTTATCAGAAAAATTTAAATCTTATGTTTATTCCATAGAAAATTTAATTCTCTACAACTTTGAAGAAGAAAGTTTTTTTAAATTCCAAACAGAAATTGACCGAAATCTATAAAAGGACGATTTTACAGGGTATAATCAAATTTCAGTCAAAAATTGGGCCCACCGACATGTTTAACATGTGTTTAGCATTTATTGTAATAAAAATACTCTTCCTACTCATTTATTCATATATCACGCATCCATTGTAAAAATATCACCATTATTATATTATTATATTATAACATTATACATTTATAATATAATATAATAATATATTTGAATGAATTATTTTAACAGAAAAGATAAAAAATCAATTTTCAACAATTGTCAATTTTCTAAAAATTCCTCTATTTATATTCACATAAAATAAATATTTTCCTTACCATATATATCAAGAATTAATTATTCATAAATAATATTACAGAATCACAATTCTGACAACCAGGCCGTTCCCAGGAAAGAGGGGGCTTTTCGATAAGGATTTCTCCTTACTGGCGCGCAATTAAGTGACCAAACCTCTCCTTGAGATAACTTTCTAGACATTGCCAATAATGCTATCTAATAATATTATTCAAATAATATGAATAATTTATTTGATAATGGGAAATACTGTGCAGTGACAATTATTGAAACAACAATAATATAAAATATCAACGTACCAATTATTGAATCAATAAAATAAAATACTGAACAGTAATTACTATAACAATTATTGAGTTGTGCCTTCTTATGTAAGAATCCATAATTCAAAAATACAATGCAATACCGGGTGCTACTGTGCAACCACGCATATTACTGTATTTTAACCATCAGGTATTCCAACAGTGTTAATGGTAACAACTACGCCGTTATTTATAAAAATTTAAACTTGTCGTTTTCTTCATCCGACAATTATTCTGTTATGGGGCCCACAAATGGTTGCGCCGTCGTACGAATATTCCCCGACAACTAGAATATTCCACGACCAAATGAATATTTCCCGACAAAATGAATATTTTATAACCACTTGCATATTTTGTAAACTTTACATATATCACCCTTAAATTTAGTTTTTTATCAATTTAACTATTTACTGAATAATAATTCTAAAAAATTAAATACTTTTATTTCATAAAATTCGGGCTCTTACAGCTTTTGCAACATTCATGTTGAAAGCAAAGGCTAGTTATTGGTGGCAGGCCAACAAAACTCGAGGAGGACAAGGGGTTATGACTTGGGATAGGTTTAAGGAGATATTCTTCGATACTTATTTCCCAGAGAGTTCGAAGAATTAGTTGGAGGTGCAGTTTCTAGAACTGAGGCAGGGATCAATGACGGTATCGAAATATGCCGCAAAATTTAATGAGTTGGCGAGGTTTGCACCATATCAAGTCAACACAGATGAACGCAAGGCTAAGAGGTTTGAGTAGGGACTAAAACCCTGGTTGTACAATAGGGTCTCCCTATTTCAGTTGAAGACGTTTGCAGCAGTAATGGATAGGGCCATTAAAGGTGGAGGCGAGGCAGTAATGAAGTTTAATCAAGAACAGAAAAAGAAGAAGAATGAAGTGGAGGTTAAGAATGGTGGTAGTAGTGGTGGAAATGGTAACAATAATCTGAAGATAAAATCGAATGGAAATATGGGTGCTGGAAATCAGCAGGGTAACCAGTAGAATAAGAAGTTCAAAGCATGTGCTACCTGTGGGAAGTTTCACAAGGGTGTGCGCTTAATGGGGAAACATGTATGCTTTAACTGTGGCCAGGAGGGTCACATCGCCCCAAATTACAATCAACCCAAGAAGAACATTTGCTTCACGTGCGGGTCCAAGGATCACTTTGCTCGTGAGTGCCCTAAGAAGAAGACTGGAAAAATAACAGGAAGCAATGGAGGTAGCAGTGGAGGTACATGGGCCATTGCGAGGCCAACGACATCAAACAAACCCACGGCCAGAACCTTCAACATGACTGTGCAAGATGTTGTGCAATCAAAGGATGTTGTGTCAGGTATTATCCCAATCAATGATATTGATGCTTGTGTATTATTTGATTCGGGTGCTACTTGCTCGTTTATATCTGATGAATTTGCTAAGAGGTTAGGATTGCCTAGTGAAGAATTGAATTTCCCTTTAAACATAGAAATTGCGAATAAGGAAGTAATTCCTATTAGGTTCGTATACAAGAATTTTAGGGTAAATATTAAGGGGAATATCATGATTGTAGATTTAATTCTGATTAGACCTGGAGAGTTTGATGTTATTTTGGGAATGGATTGGCTGTTCAATTATGGAGCGATAATTGATTGCCAAAAGAAATGTGTAAACCTTATGACTCCGTCAAAGGTAGTTTTCTATGGTAGCAAATCGCCTAGACAAATGAGATGTCTGACGATTATGCAGGCCAAGAAGTTGTTGAGTCAAGGCTGTGTGGGTTATTTAGCTTACATAGTCGATACTCAGAAGAAAGGAGTGAAACTGGAAGAGATACCAGTGGCCAGGGAATTCGTAGATGTGTTTCTGGAGGTTTTGCAAGGACTTCTGCCTGACCGAGAGATTGAGTTCGTGATCGACTTAGCACCAGGAACAACCCTGATATCGAAGGTCCCATATAGAATGACTCCGATAGAGATGAAGGAACTGATGGTACAACTATAAGAACTGTTAGATAAGAAGTATATTCAGCCGAGTGTGTCACCATGGGGAGCGCCGGTGTTATTCTTGAAGAAGAATGATGGGTCAATGCGTCTTTGCATTGATTATAGGGAATTAAACAAAGTAGCTATTAAGAATAAATATCTGTTGCCAATAATAGATGACTTGTTTGATCAATTGAAGGGTGCTAAATACTTCTCGAAAATAGATTTGAGAAGTGGGTATCATCAATTGAAGGTAAGGAAGGAGGATATACCTAAAACGGCATTCAGAACTCGGTATGGACATTACGAGTTTCTGGTGATGTCTTTTGGTTTGACTAATGCCCCTGCTGCATTCATGGATTTGATAAACAGGGTGTTTAAACCATTCTTAGACAAGTTTGTGGTGGTATTTATCGACGACATTCTGGTGTACTCCAAATCTCAAGAAGAACACGTGGAACATTTACGTTTGACGTTGGAGACACTGAGAAAGGAAACGTTGTACGCAAAATTCTCTAAGTATGAATTTTGGCTAGATCGTGTACAATTTCTTGAGCATGTGATTAACAAAGATGGGATTTCAGTGGATCCATCAAAAGTTGAAGCCGTAATCAATTGGGAATAACCAAGAACACCTTCGGAGGTGAGGAGTTTCTTACAACTGGCCGGTTATTATAGACGATTTATTCAAGATTTTTCCAAGATAGCCACTCCGTTAACAAATTTGACAAGGAAGGCTGTAAAATTTGTTTGGACGGAGAAGTGTGAAGAAAGTTTCCAAGACTTGAAGAAGAAGTTAAGTGTGGAACCTGTGTTGTCATTACCAGATAATAGAGGAAACATTGTGGTGTATAGTGATGCCTCACACAAAGGATTGGGATGTGTCCTTATGAAGAACAACAAGGTTATTGCATATGCATCAAGGCAACTGAAGGATTATGAGAAAGGGTATCCGACTCATGATTTAGAGTCGGATGCAGTAGTATTTGCTCTGAAGATCTGGAGATACAATCTTTATGGAGAAAAATGTGAGATATATACAGACCATAAGAGTTTGAAGTATATTTTCACTCAAAAAGACCTGAACATGCGACAAAGAAGATGGATGGAATTGATAAAAGATTATGATTGTGAGATCTTTTATCATCCAGGTAAAGCAAATGTGGTTGTAGATGCCTTGAGTAGGAAGGGTCGTGAGAAGTTGATGTTGTTAACCAACCAGGAGGAGCTCATTTCAGCAATGGCAAGGTTGGAGCTGGAAATCAAATTTCCAAAAGAATCCGATGAAAAATTATATTAAATGCAAGCTAGTCCAACTTTGGTGGACAAAGTTAAGAATGCTCAACTACAAGATGAAGAATATGGAAAGATCAAAGAAAAAGTGGTTGAGGGTAGTGACGTGAAATGCAAGATCGATACCGAAGGACTACTAAGATTCGAGGGAAGAATTTGGGTTCCAGCAGTACCAGAGATTAAAGACGAAATCTTGACCGAAGCTCATAATTCAAGATACTCGATTCATCCCGAAAATACGAAGATGTATCAAGATTTACGACGTCATTTTTGGTGGCCAAACATGAAAAGAGATGTTGCAGAATGTATCGCGAAATGTTTGACATGCCAAAGGGTCAAGGCTGAGCATTAAAGACCAAGCGGATTACTTCAACCGTTAGAAATACCATAATGGAAGTGGGAACACATCACAATGAATTTATGGTGGGTCTTCCAAATACTCAGAGAGGATGCGATATGATTTGGGTGATAGTGGATAGACTGACAAAATTGTCACACTTTTTACCAATAAAGATTAGGTTCAATCTTGATCAGTTGGCAAGGTTGTACGTTAAAGAGATCGTTTCAAGACATGGAGTGCCAGTGTCAGATAGAAATCTGCGATTCACGTCAAACTTCTGGAAGAGACTGCAAGAATGTATGGGAACACAGTTAAGAATGAGTACGGCTTGTCATCCGCAAACATATGGCCAAAGCGAACGAACAATCTAGACATTGGAAGATATGCTTAGGGCATGCATCATGGACTTCAAAGGGAATTTGCCTACAATAAAAGTTACCATGCCAGCATCAGTAAGCCGCCTTACGAAGCATTATACGGCAGAAAGTACAGAACTCCACTGTGCTGGGATGAGGTAGGTGAACGCCAACTTTTAGGACCAGAACTGGTACAACAAACTGCTAAGGTTGTCAAACTCATCAGAACAAGATTGGTATCTGCTCAAGACAGCCAGAAGAAGTATGCTGATTAACACAGACAAGATCATGCATTTGACGAAGGAAATTATGTGTTCTTAAAAGTTTCTTGTTGGGTAAATTCTAGTTACGCACAACACGCAAGTATACGTGGTCAACAAGTAATATAATAGTAAGTAGAGTATCGTTCCCTCAGAGACTTAGTAAGAAATTAACTTCACAATTACCAATTTTCTATTAATCTTAATTTTATAAAACTATTCAACTCCAATTTATACTATATCTATTAAAACTATTAAAATCACCACACAATCACTAAATGCTAAAAATTGAATTTTCAAACAAATAATGGAGAATTAGGCTTTTGACGTCACTCTAAGCATCACTTAGATTATTACACCTTTATTCCAGTTTAATTCCTTATCCCAGTTTATTAATCAAGAACACGTAAGTAGTACTAGCCACCTCTCGATGCACTAGTACCATAATAACCCAAATCCACAATTAAGATAGAATTATGTTAAACACCTTAATTAACTAACTCACTATATCTCTATGTGAATTATAATTAAAGAAGGTTGAAGTTCAAGCTCTTTATCTGATTACATGCGATGTCAAGCATATCTCTACCCTAACATTCATCAAGATTCTGCTCATTCACAAAATTCAAGAACACATACTATACTAATTAAGGCTAGACTGTATTTTATCTCTCGAGTTCATACAAGTCCACAAAGAATCATTGATCAGGCAATTCATACATTCAGGCTCAAATTAATATAGATAAATTGGGTAATAGCTTATTAAACTGAAATCAAAAGATTAAATAATCATCGTTCCACTTAAAGATCCATCTCAAGGCTAAAAAGTAATTAGTTCATAATAAATGAAATAAAAACTGAATAATTTAAAGGAAACATCCTCTCAATTACAAATATAGAACTAAGATGAAGAATAATGCAAAACACCCTTCACGTAGCCTTAATCTGCAATCGTCACGAAAATCTCTTCAAAATCTCCCTCCAAAGCTTGCTATCAAAAATCTAGAATTAATCTCTATAAATTGCCTTGTGTCCTCCCTTATTTTGTTATTTGTAGCGCACTATATATCCACCACCGAGTTCTCCTCGAAGTCCCTCAGCAACTAGAGTCCATACGCTATCCATGTCTAATAATCCTCATTCCAGCAGAATTTCGATCAAGCCAGGAGACTCAGAATCTGGCACCCCCCGCCCCGGCGGGGGTAGTTGTATAGGATTAGCCCGCCCTGGCGGGTATAGGCCTTGTAATCTGGACTTGAAGACCCCCAGCCCCGGCAGGGGTATATAGCCCAAACAAGCCCGCCCCGGCGGGTATGGGTTCTGCTAGTTGAGTTGGCTGAAGTTCATGCTTGATTCATTTCTTCCACTAACGCACTCCTTTTATGCTCAAACATCGCACCACCATACGTATACATAAAATAACAAGAACGACTAAAAGAAGATCATAGAAACACGGATTTAACAACAATTAAGCTTAAATTAGACATCAATTCGTGGATATAAAATCCACTTATCAAAATCTCCCAAACTTAAATCATGCTAGTCCTCGAGCACAAAATAACTACATGCTAAGCAATGCAATGATATGTAATGTATCTAACTAAATGACATTGAATCCAATAGTATCATAGAATCAAACTTATTCCTTCGGCCTCCGAACAATTAAGCACACACTACAATACTTCATGATAAAAACCATCAATAACTTCTCATCAATTCCTTGAATCTTATACGTATAATCACTAATATGGTGTGTGCGGTCAACATTTATGCTAACTGATTTAAATTCAAATTCAACACATAACCAATCTCTTATTAGGATTCATACAGAATAAACTCAAAAATTTCAAAAACAAACAAGTTCTAACTCAAATCAAACAATTACCAAGAGTAGGGATTCGAATAAGGTATTCATGCTTTCTTTTTTCAATCACGGGGGCTCCTTGCCTTTATTTCCCGTCTTTTCTTTATTTATCTTTTTCTCTCTTTTTTTTAGATAGATGGTTGGTGAGTGTGTTTTACGCTCCATCTCACGCTTGTGTTTATGGGGAGTATTTATCCTCAACCCACCACAAGACTCAACTAGCTTTCATTTTCTTTTTCTTTTTTTTTCTTTTTTCTGAAGCTTATACACCCTACTTTTCCCCCAAACTTAGGATCTTGCCTAATTTGTTGTCTTCACTGCCTATTCTTGTCATTCTCTTATCTATACTAGTATTATCCTTTAGAAACTGTTTATGTATCAATTTAACCTTATTAGTCAACACAAAAGTTATTATGTGCTATCCTTTTATACCAGTTTCAAACAAGCACAAGATCCGAGTCATGATTTAAAACTACATCACAATTCCAAAACTCAGTGCTGTATTTGTCTACTTAATCTCATTTTCATCATTGGCCATAATAACATGAACTACAACAACTGCTGGACATATGCAAAATTAACACAATGTTTAACTAATTTATATATATATATATATATATATATAGATGATAAACTGATGGTAAACATAACATAAATGCAAACTAAATAATAAACTGACTATATGCTCCTAAGCTACTATGCAAATGCATGATTACATAAATGCAACAGATTATCAACCTAAACAAAATAATAAACTACTATGCAATCATAGCTTAATGAATATGCAAACATGAAATGCAAACATGAATGTAAATCCCCCAAACTTGACAGTTACAATGCCCTCATTGTAAAAATATAGCAATAAAACATAAGGACTTCCCTGTAATTCCTTCAAGCCCGGGGTGGTGGTGTGTGGTGTTCTTCTTCATCGAAGTCACTTGGTGGAAATCGTGGCATTGGGGTTGGCTGTTGATATGGAAATTGTGCAGATGGATTAAAGCTCTGGAGTGTCATGTTTAGGGATGCAAATGACAGGTTCATTGCATCACATATGGTCTTGTCTCGCTGCGAGCCACCTCATCTCCCTATGTGATGCTTTTTTGTGCTCCTCCATTTGTCGTTAAAATTCAAGAAACTGCGGGCTAGATATGGCATCGGAAGATGGTGTTACCTCAGTTCCTTGCTCTCCTATAGTCTCGTCCTCATCATGCGAGGTATCTTCAGCGTCAGCTTCGTCCTCCGAAGCTGATGGAAATATAAAACCCAACCCTCGAGGATGTGATTCACCTCTGGCCCACACCGAATACCGTGCTATCATTCTCGAATCATGTAGCTACAGCGGCATTAGGGTGGGTTGATCATCAAACCATCAAAATCTTGTTTGGCGACACAACCCACAAATGAGGGATGGGTGTGGTAAGCCGCCCGAAAAATTCCCTCGTAAGCACCGACGAATGGAAAAATTGATTATGGCCCTGACGTCGATGATGAAGTCTTGCACAATAGCATATAAGAGTAGTGCTTTCTCTTTGGTCATGTCCGAGGTGTGTGTGGATGGAAATAGTTTAGCACATAAAAAGGCATACCAAATCTTCCCATACCGGCTAAGATCTTTGCTATAAAAAACTGTGCCTCCTTTTCGACCCTTTATCCATGTTGTTCCTGGCTTAGTCATTTCTTTGAGGACCTCCTCAAAGTCAGGGTCAAAATCCCTCAAGTGAGCATACTGACACTATCTAGGCACCCGTAACTGATAATACGTGTTGATGGCATTGGCACTGAACGGGACCAAACGACCCCGCACAAAAGCGTTGAAAGGTGCCTTGTCCTCGGCGTTAGCATAGAACTCTTTGACCACGTTGACAGCGGTGGCCTCAGGCTCCTCAGTGAACTTGGTCCACCCTTTCTGATAAATTTGTTGTAACATTTCACCGTCATGAGCATCCGGTGCCAACCCCCGCTCCAGTGTTAGAGCCTTTGTGACCATGTAGTCGTACCGGTCGGCGGCGGTTGCACTTTTGAACTTACGTCGGTCGAATGTTCGTAATGGTGGAGTTGGCCTCAAACTCTCGCCGCGTTATCGTTTGGATGTAGGTTAAGATGCCATTGAGTTCCGGATGTCTGAATATACAACCCTCTCCCCAAATTCCAGCCACACACTTTATCGAACACTTGGTGTGCACCCTGCGTTCTTCCCCCCAAACTTGGTGATTGTGCTCTACTATGGTGCTAGAAAGGTGGGACTTTAAAGAGAAGGTGCAGGGTTGTCACTTTCTCTACACTTACCTCTATATGAATCTAAATTCGTGGCTTTTGGAGATGGAATTGCAGGTATGTGATGAAGAACTTTTTTTGTGAGAGTGTAATATATAGTGATGGTGTTGTGGTGTAAGTTGACGGGTGAAGTAATGGGGTAGGAGTTGTAGAATCATGGGAGTTATGTAAGGGGTTTAATTGATGGGGGTTGTAGTTGTAATGGAAGAATAAGAAGAGTAGTGGGTTTGTGCTCCGTAATTGCCGAATTGAAGTGCCTAGATTCAAGGACCCCCGCCCAGGTGGGGGGTGTAAGGCAAAAATAGCCCGCCCCGGCGGGCTTACACTCTGTAAGTTTTGTTGAAGCCCCGCCCCGGCGAGGGTTTTGTACTGGAAGGGGCCCGCCCTGGCGGGGGTGTACACTGCAAACTGACCCATTTTCTCTTCTTTTCTTCATGCTATGCCACTTAATGTACATTTTCCCATCCTGCATACCATGAAATATAAAAGTTATAAGATTGTTGATAAATTTGAGCATGGTTGAGAGATTAACAAGACTAATAAAATGTAATAACTACTTAATGAGCTTATTAATAATTACTGATTATACTAAACTATACTCTAAGATTGAAACTAGGAAAAATAAAAGTATGATTGGGTTGCCTCCTAATTAGCGCTTGATTTTAAGTCGTTCAGCCTGACTACTTCCTGTTCATGGTACGTCGGATAATGTGATTGTGATGACATCCGTGTTGGATTCGCCACCCCAATAATGCTTCAACCGTTGACCGTTAACCTTGAATGTTTCCAAAGGATTCCTACTATAGAGTTCAACGGCTCCGTGAGAGAAAACTCTTTTGATGGTGAATGGTCCCGACCATCTTGACTTAAGCTTGCCTGGGAACAATCTCAATCGTGACTTAAACAATAGGACTGATTGCCCCAGCTCAGACGTTCTTTGCATGATCGTGCCATCTCTTGACCTTTTCCTTGTATAACTTGGAGTTTTCGTAGGCTTGAAGTCAAAATTCGTCAATCTCATTTAATTGCAGTAGTCGCTTCTCCCCTACAGCTGCTTTATCGAAATTGAGTTTCTAAATCGCCCAATAAGCCTTATGTTGTAACTCGACCGGTAAGTGACAAGCCTTCTCATATAGTAGTTAATATGGTGACATACCAATTGGTGTTTTATACGCAGTCCGATAGGCCCATAGTGCATCATCCAACCTGAGCGACCAATCCTTTTGACTCGGGTTTACCACTTTTTCCAAGATTCTCATTACTTCCATGTTCGAAACCTCAGCTTGCCCACTGGTTTGGGGATGATAAGTTGTCGCCACCTTATGGTTGACCACATATTTTGCCAATAGAGCTGTAAAAGATTTGTTACAGAAGTGACTACCTTCATCACTTATAATAGCTTGTGGCGTGCCAAATCTCATAAAAATGTTCTTCTACAAGAATTTGAGGACCACTTTGGCATCGTTCGATGGGAGTTCTGTGGCTTCCACCCATTTGGAGACGTAATCCACTGCAAGTAGAATGTACTGATTGTTAAGTGATGAGGGGAATGGCCCCATGAAATCGATGCCTTATACATCGAAAATCTTAACTTCTAGAATTATTTGTAGAGGCATCTCATTCCTTTTCGATATGTTGTCCACCCTTTGACACCTATCACATGTTTTAACAAAGTGGTGGGTGTCCTTGAACAATGTAGGCCAATAAAACCTAGATTGAAGCACCTTTGTTGTTGTCCTCTCGCTACCATAATGTTCTCCATATGCAGATGAGTGACACTCATGCAGTATGTTCTTCACTTCACTGTAGGGCACACACCTTCTTATAATCTTGTCGGTGCACTTCTTGAATAAATAAGGTTCGTCCCACATGTACCATTTGATGTCATGAAGAAACTTTTTTTTCTGTTGTCTTGTAAGATCGAGTGGAAGAACATTGCTCACTAAATAATTTGCATAGTCCGCATACCATGGAAATTCTATATTTATCCCAAACAATTACTCATCCGGGAATGATTCGTTGATTGCACACTTATCCTCTTTCAGTTTATCTTGATTTTCCAGCCTAGACAAATGATAGGCGACTTGATTCATTGTCCCCTTTTTATCCTTTATTTCTAGATCAAACTCTTGTAGAATGAGAATCCATCGAATAAGGCGAGGCTTAGCATCTTTTTTTGCAATTAAGTACTGAATAGCCGAATGATCTGTGTAGACTATCACCTTAGTCTCGATCAAGTATGCCCTAAATTTGTCGAACGCATACACCACTGCAAGCAATTCCTTTTCCGTAGTTGTGTAATTCATTTGAGTCTCCGTGAGTGTCTTGCTTGTGTAATACATGGCGTGAAATACCTTCTCTCGACGTTGTCCCAAAACAGCCCCAACTGCATAGTCGCTTGCATCACATATTAGCTCGAAAGGCATATTCCAATTTGGTGCGACAATCACAGGGGCTATAGTCAACTTCTTCTTCAACAACTCGAAAACCGACTTACACTCCTCATCAAAGTTGAAAATAGAATCCTTTTCTAAAAGACTACACACAAGTTTTGCAATTTTAGAGAAATCCTTTATGAATCTCCTGTAAAACCCAACATGTCCCAAAAAGCTTCTAATTCCTTTACCGAGCTTGGTGGAGGCAGTTTCTCAATTGTTTCCAACTTAGCTTTATCAACCTCCAATCCTTGAGCCGAGACCTTGTGACCCAAAATTATGCCCTCTTCAACCATGAAGTGGCATTTTTCCTAGTTAAGTACCAGGTTCGTGTCTTTGCATCTTTGTAACACCATCACCAAATTCCTTAAGCAAGTATCAAAATCGTCCCCATAGACAGAAAAGTCATCCATGAATACTTCCACGTTTTTCTCCACCATGTCTGAGAAGATGGTCATCATACTCCACTGGAAGGTAGCGGGTGCATTACACAAACCGAACGACATTCTCCTGAATGCGAATGTGCCATATTGGAACGCAAATGTGGTCTTCTCTTGATCCTAAAGAGCGATGACGATCTGATTGTATCCCGAGTATCCATCCAAAAGGAAGTAGTACTCATGTCCCGCTAATCTGTCCAACATCTGATCGATAAAGGGCAATGGAAAGTGATCTTTGCGGGTCGCCTTATTCAACTTTCTATAATCCATGCAAACCCTCCAACCTGTCACTGTCCTTGTCCGGATTAGCTCGTTGTCCTCATTTTGTACCACAGTCATTCCTCCCTTTTTCGGTACAAACTGAACTGGACTAACCCACTTTATGTCAGAAATTGGGTAGATGATACCGGCATCCAACAACTTTAGAATTTCTTTCTTTACAACTTCCTTCATAATTGGGTTGAGTCGTCGTTTTTGTTCCACCGTTGGTTTTGCATCGTCTTCCATCAAAATCTTGTGTATGCAAAAAGAAGGGCTGATTCCCTTGATATCCGCTATCGTCCATCCTATCGCTGATTTATGTTCCCTAAGCACCCTCAACAACTTTTCTTCCTACAAATCGTTAAGTGCAGCAGAAATAATAACAGGCAAAGAATTTGAATGGCCTAAATACGCATACCTGAGGTGTTTAGGGAGTTGCTTCAGTTCAAGAGTTAGTGGCTCCTCCAATGATGGTTTCATCCTTGCTGTGGCTTTCTCCTTCGTGTGCAATGGTTCAAATGATGTTCTGAATCGGCTAACTCGTGGCAGTGAGTTTAGCATCTGCAAGTAATCCACAAATTTAGGATCATCAAACTCTTCATCCCCTAATAATGTTATTTTCAATGGATCGTTGACCAAACTCTTGCCCATGTCTTCACTTATTATCTGCTCAATAATATCCATCCTGGAACATTTTTCTTCATCCGTATGGAATTTCATGGCCTTGAACACGCTAAATTTGATTTCTTGATCTTGAACTCTCATAATCAGTTCACCTTTTTGTACCTCGATGAGTGTCCTACCCGTAGCCAAGAAAGGTCTCCCTTGGATAATCGGGATGTTCTTATCCTCCTCAAAATCCAGAATGATGAAATCAACAGGGAATATAAACTTATCCGCCTTAACTAATATGTCCTCTACTATGCCTCTCAGATATGTGACTGACCTATCTGCCAACTGTAGTGAAATATTCGTAAGCTTTGGCACGGGCAAACCCAATTCTGTGTAAACTGATAACGGCATAAAGTTCACACTCGCCCCCAAATTACATCAAAACTTATTAAATGACATGTTCCTGATTGTGCACAGAATAGTGAAACTCCCCGGATCTTTCAACTTCGGTGGCAACTTTCGCTGTAAAACTGAACTACACTCCTCTATTAATGCCACTGTTTCGAAGTCGTCTAATTTTTTTTGGACAGAATCCCTTTCATGAACTTCGCATAATTTGGCATCTGTTCTAGGGCTTCTGCAAACGGGATGTTAATCTGAAGTTTCTTAAAAATGTCTAAAACCTTTGTAAACTACTTATCTAATTTCTTTTTTTGGACACTCTTCTGAAACGGTGGTGGAGGATACACAACTGGCTTGTCATCTAACTTTGTTTTCTCATTTTGCTTGACCTCACCCTTGTTTTCTTCACCCACTTTGTTGTCATCAATTTTATTATCTGATATAGCTGAATTATCTGCATCTTTACCAATGAGATGTTTTCCACTTCTTAACGTAATTGCCTGACACTATTCATGATTTCCCTTTGGATTTCTCTCGGTATCACTCGGTAGAGACTCTTGGGGTCTGTTGTTCAATGCTAAGGCAATTTGTCCAATCTGATTTTCCAAATTCTTGCTAGCCATTGCTTGGTTTTTCATCGCTGCCTCATTGCTTGTTATGTACTTTGACAACAACTCCTATAAGTCTGATTTTCTTTCTTGATGTTGAGCCAGTTGTTGATGATTTTGAAAATCTGGGGGGTATGATGGTCGTGGAGCTTGGTGTTGCTGATTATTACTCCACGAGAAATTTTGGTGATTCCTACTCCCTTAATTGTAATTATTTTGGTACATATTCTGTGGAATCCTATTATAGCTGCCCACGAATTGCACGGATGTTGGGTTGATTACGCATTGATTTGTAGGATGCTCACCCGTGCATAATTCACATACGACCGTAACCTGCTGTACCTGTGTTTGTGCCTGTGTCCCCGACATAGCATCCAACTTCTTAGACAGTGTTGAAATCTGCGCTTGTATTGCCGTTACACCAACTACTTCTAACACTCCAGCTGCCTTTGCCTATGTCATTCTTGCCGTGGGCCACTGGTAGTTGTTAGCTGCCATTGTCTCAATCAAATTGTAGGCCTCCTCATAACTCTTAGCCATGAACGCTCCACCCGAGGCTGCATCAATACTGGTCCTGAGATTCCCATGTAGTCCGTTATAGAAAGTATTCATTTGCAACCACTTAGGCAATCCATGATGCGGGCACTTTCTGAGCAATTCCTTGTATCTCTCCCATGCCTCGTACAGTGATTCCCCATGTTGTTGTTCAAACATCGTTATCTCATTCCTCATTTTTGCAGTTTTCGCTGGTGGGAAAAATTTTGCAAGAAACTTCTGAGCAAGGTCTTCCCATGTAGTTATCGATCCTGGCGGTAGAGAATGTAACCAACTCTTCGCCTTGTCCCTTAGAGTGAATGGGAACAAGCGAAGTCTCACCGCATCATCCGACACCCCATTATACCTGAAGGTGTCACAAATTTCCAAAAAGCTGACTAGATGTTCATTCGGATCATCATTCGCCAATCCCCCAAATTGAACTGAATTTTGAATCATCTGAATCATCCAGGCTTGATTTCGAATGTATTCGCAGCTATCACATGCCTGGTGATACTTGACTGCAGTTCACTCACCTTGGGTGTAGCAAAATCCCTCAACGCTTTCTGGTATTCGGCAGCCATTACTTCTTCTTTATCAGAGTTTTCAAAGTCGTCCCTGGTTTCCTTGATCCACTTACTTAACCTTTGAAACCTTCTCTCAATGTCGTCCTCAAAAGCAAGCAAGTCTGGATTTTTGGATCGAGTTTGAATAAACTAACTTCAAACACCTGAAATAAGAAGAACAAAACAAAAACAAAAAGTGTTTAAGTAAAACTGGACTAATTAAACTGATATTGCAAAATAATAAAATCCATACTAATGTCCCCGGCAACGGTGCCAAAAACTTGTTGGGTGAAATCTAGTTACGCACAGCATGCAAGTATACGTGGTCAACAAGTAATATAATAGTAAGTAGAGTATCGTTCCCTCAGAGACTTAGCAAGAAATTAACTTCACAATTACCAATATTTTATTAATCCTAATTTTATTAAACTATTCAACTCCAATTTGTACTATATCTATTAAAACTATTAAAATCACCAGACAATCACTAAATGCTAAAAACTGAATTTTCAAACAAATAATGGAGAATTAGGCTTTTGACTTCACTCTAAGCATCACTCAGATTATTAAACCTTTATTCCAGTTTAGTTCCCTATCCCAGATTATTAATCAAGAACACGTATGTAGTACTAGCCAACTCTCGATGCACTAGTACCGTATTAACCCAAATTCATAATTAAGATAGAATTACGTTAAACACCTTAATTAACTAACTCACTATATCTCTATATGAATTACAATTAAAGAAGGTTGAAGTTCAAGCTCTTTATCTGATTACATGCGATGTCAAGCATATCTCTATCCTAACATTCACCAAGATTCTGCTCATTCAAAAAAATCAAGAACACATGCTATACTAATTAAGTCTAGACTATATTTCATCTCTCGAGTTCATACAAGTCCACAAAAAATCGTTGATCAGGAAATTCATACATTCATGCTCAAATTAATATAGATAAATCAGGTAATAGCTTATTAAACTAAAATCAAAAGATTAAATAATCATCGTTCCACTTAAAGATCCATCTCAAGCCTAAAATGTAATTAGTTCATAATAAATAAAATAAAAACTGAATAGTTTAAAGGAAACATCCTTTCAATTACAAATATAGAACTAAGATGAAGAATAATGCAAAACACCCTTCACGTAGCCTTAATCTGCAATCGCCACGAAAATCTCTTCAAAATCTCCCTCCAAAGCTTGATATCAAAAATCTAGAATTAATCTCTGTAAATTGCCTTGTGTCCTCCCTTATTTTGTTGTTTGTAGCGCACTATATATCCACCACCGAGTTCTCATCGAAGTCCCTCAGCAACTAGAGTCCATACGCTATCCATGTCTAATAATCCTCATTCCAGCAGAATTTCGATCAAGCCAGAAGACTCAGAATCTGGCACCCCCCCCGCCCCGGCGGGGGTAGTTATATAGGATTAGCCTGCCCCGGCGAGCATAGGCCCTGTAATCTGGACTTGAAGACCCCCCGCCTCGACGGGGGTATATAGGCCAAACAAGCCCGCTCAGGCGGGCATGGGTTCTGCTAGTTGAGTTGGCTAAAGTTCATGCTTGATTCATTTCTTCCACTAACGCACTCCTTTTATGCTCAAACACCGCACCACCATACCTATACATAAAATAACAAGAACGACTAAAAGAAGATCATAGAAACACGAATTTAACAACAAATAAGCTTAAATTAGACATCAATTCGTGGATATAAAATCCACTTATCGTTTCTCATTGGAAGGGGAAAATTCATTTTGGTAAAAAAGAAAAGCTAAGCTCGAGGTTTATTGGACCCTTCGAAGTGCTGCGAAGAGTTGGAGAAGTGGCTTACGAGGTAGCTCTACCTCCAGAGTTGGAAAACATACATAATATTTTTCATGTTTCGGTGTTATGACTGTATAAACCCGATTACAAGCACGTGATCAAGTACGAACCATTGCAGTTTGATAAAGACTTGTCTTATGAAGATATTCCTATTCAGATAGTTGACAGGAAAGAACAGGTGCTCAGGAATAAAGTAATACCTTCCGTGAAGGTGATATGGAGGAACCATAATGCTGGACAAGCTACGTGAGAACTCGAAGATAAAATAATGAAAGATTACCCTGAGTTATTTGTTTAATCTGTGTCTTCGATTCTGGGGACAGAATCTTTGTAAGTAGGGAAAAATGCGACGAATGATTTGTTTGAATTGTGATTCTGGGGACAGAATCTTTGTAAGGAGGGAAGGATGTAACAATCTAGAATTTTTAATTGTAATTTTTAAATATTTATTGAATTATATAAATATTTAATGGATGTGTTTATTGTTGAATAAATATTTGAAATTTTTTAATTGGATTTGATTTGATTATTTATTTCATAAATAAATGATTTTGAGTTAAGAAAAATTGATTATCATAAGATAATATTTTAATTTAAATTAATAAATTAAGTTAGAGAGTTTATAATGATTAAATGGATTATTATAATGATATTTTAATTTGAATTTGTAATTAAAATGATGTGTTAGTTGATTAAATAAAATTATAATTATGAAGAAAATTATAATGATGTTGTATTGATTTATGTGATAAATTAATTTAATAAACTGTTATTAGAATTGATTAAATTGAATATTAAAATTTAATTAAATAAAGTGTGACCATAAACTATACTATAAATGAGCTATTAAAATAAGTTAAAGGAGGTTAATTCAGTTTTTGCCAAACAATGCTTAATGCATATTAAGTCTTTAATTTAAATATATTTTACCAAACAAGGTATAAGGATTAATTGATTAATTTTTAAGGCAGTTAGCCAAACAAGCCATATGGCTTTTGGTTTTCAAAAATAAGATAACTGATGTCAGTTAATTGGTATATTTTTATATAGTTAATACATATATTATTATTATACGTTATATTGTTAGTACGTAAGTTAGAGTTAGATAGAAAGAACTCAGAAGTAGAAAAAGAAGAGAAGAAAGTTGCAAGAGAAAAAGATAGAGAGAATTGAGAGAAGTCTATAAAATTTGAGAAAAGAATTGGGGAAAAGAAAGCTTGAATAGCCATCATATTCTAAAACTAAGGTATCATCTTAACTCTTTTATTTTTCAAAAGTTATAGTTGTATTCTCATCTAAAACTCTCTGTAAAAACTTTGTGAAGGTTGAATTATTGATCGTATATAGTTTTTATTTGATAAATTGATTGTCATAAAGTTATTTTCATAAGTTTATATATGAGTATAGTAAATTAATTCATGTTATTTATGTATTTCGTGAAGGAATTTATATTATAGTGAATTGGTATGAAAATATATGAATATGGCTTAGCTTAAAGTAAAATTGATGTTTAATTCTTTGTATAATGTATAAATTGGCTATGGATTGTGAAAATACATAAAGAAACGAAAACAATGTAATTAGAACCAACTGTTTTGGTTGTAAAACGAATTCACAGTGAAGAATTTCGCTATGAATGTCAAAAGAAGAGGAAATAAGAGAAATAGTAAAATTTAAATGTTGTAATCTTGATGTTTTTGTTGTTTATGTGGTTAGAAACATGTTAGAAACATTAGTTTATGTTTATGTGAACATATTACACCTTGGGTAGGCCTAATTTGACTTTCTATAGTGTTCGGGATCATAATTCACGAACTAGCAGGAGGGACCCCCGCCCTGGCGGGCTACCCTAGTGTAAAAACCCCCGCCCTGGCCGGGTGGGGAGGGGGGGATGGTCTGTTTTGCCAAACTATGAAGAAAAAAAATTGACCGGATATGTTTTACTAAAATGATCATAACTTTTTCATACGAGCTCCGATTGATGCGATTCAAGATGATTCGAAACGAGGACGAATAGGCCTATAACTTTTATTCTTTAGGTTTGTCAATTTGATGTCATTATTAAGGGTCAAAATGGCTATCGTTAGGACTATTGTGCATTTGGAGGCCATCGGAGGGCGTTGGGATGCACGAATGCAAATGCAATCCTTTGTGTATTAGTATAACCTAATGATAACATGTTTGACATATAATATGATGTTGTATCAAGTTGTTAATGTATATATGGTGCAATGACATGATTACTTATGTAGTTGTAATAAAGCTAAAAGGTGATGTTCGTGAAAAGATGTGATGTTATTTAAACTTAAACTTAGTTAGTAAGCTATACTAAAAGTTGGAAAGAAACTCATGAAGCTAATATTATTGTAACTAATGTGTATTGTCAATACATATGGTATGTGTAGGACTTGTGATGAACGTGAGTAATGATTGTTTAACATATGCACGAGGCAAGTTTCCCAAACCTTATTCTTATGTTGAGCAAGTTTTTCTTGTCTTTAACTTGTTATTTAGCATGCAAGTTTATATATTCTGATATACTAATGTTGAACAAGTTTTATCGTTCAATTTACTATTTGTTATGCATGCTTAGTACTCAATTTTAAATAACCTTGGCTTAATATTGTTCAAGCAAGGTATGTTATAATTATTCAATGTTTATGCTTTTAGATTATTCCTAAAGCATAACTTTAGTATACAATGTTGATTCACTTATGATTTACTCCATAGCATAATGTGATTACCTTTTTATTCAACTAATCCTTAGTTGATGACCGTTGAATTTCAAATTACCTTGAAACGTATCCAAACTAAACTT
Source organism: Panax notoginseng (assembly GCA_016801055.1). NCBI lineage: Eukaryota > Viridiplantae > Streptophyta > Magnoliopsida > Apiales > Araliaceae > Panax > Panax notoginseng. Next base: position 120,060,393 of record CM029019.1, read on the forward strand.
ACTTTGGTGCGGACTTGTATTCGAAATGCTGAGATGATCAACCCTATTATTAGGGGATAATTTACGCATAGCATTGAAATATTTGTGCACAATACATTGTACGAATGACTAATCCCCCTAAGTACGAGGAGTCTCTATAGTTTTATGATTGCTAAAGTTTAAGTTGAAAGATTACTTATAACTATGGACATAGTTCGTGGTCTTATGACCCTCAGATAAATATTTCATGATTATGATTATCATTAATAAAGCATTTTGTTCCGTTCTATTGAGCCTATTATTTGGCAATTGTTGTAAAGTTTTATTCATTGTCATTTTAAGTGAGCTTTGTTTGCTCACTCTTGCTTATATAACTATTACTGCTAAAGTTGAGAAGGTTGATGTACCTAGCACTAGTAAAGGGAAATGAAAGATGAACAAGTATTGAAGACTTGTAATCATGTTAAAATTTTATTGTCAGACTTTGTTTTAATTATTGTAATGGAGTTATTTAATTTTTCGCATTTGAATGTTTGTATTTAAAGGTTAGAGAACCTGAGAGATTTTTATTAATGTAATCCTTTAATGGGAAGGTTTATTATTCAATTTTATTATAATTGGATAGTTAGATATGACTGTTTTTATCAAGTGAACACCGAATCTTATGGGAATAAAGTACCCAGATTTGGGGGTGTCACAGCTTCGATCCGAAGACTATTTTGACAGACACAGGGATCTGAAGAGGATCCGGAGGCTGAAATACAGGTCACTTGATCGATTACTGGTCGAGAAATTCAAGTTTTCTGACCCTGATGCTCGCGAGTTTGCAGAGTTTCTCTATCCCATTCTCGATTTTACGCTGGAGAAGCGACCAACTGCTCAGCAGTGTTTGCAACACCCGTGGCTCAATGTAAATTTGATGTATAAAGAGGTGAAGAGCGAGTCTAGTATAGAAAATGTGGATGTTGGGATGAGCAGCCTTCAACTTAAGGTGGACAAGTGAAGAAGGGATCTGCAGGAGTACCTTTCCACATGTACTAGTATTTCTTTGAAATATTTTTTGATTTGTAGGAAATCTTAATAATATGTTCTTTATTTGACCATGTTGTAGTGTTGAATACTTTAAACTTGGACGCAAGTCGGATTTGTCGATATTCATTAATTGATTGACATGATTGAAAGAAACAACCGGAGTTTTCTTGGAACTTCTGGAGTGAAAGAAGTTTGACAATGGCAGAATATAAGTTTTTTATACCAAGATTTTTTGTTTATAGGAATCAAAATGATGTGATATTTTCAGGATAAACCTTAGGTCCCCAAATTTTCACTTCAATCTGCTAGTACTACTTCCATCACATGGTGGACACAGGCAGGGGACTTTATTAGCATGTTCTATAATTTGAAATGTTTCAATAGCTTTGAATATCATTCCATCACCTATCAAACAAAAACTAAATGCCAAGGGGGACCTTGTACAAGAGAAGAGATTATGACTTTTGTAGACAACGATAAGGCCGTTGCTTTCCATTTTTCTTTTTCCCAAATGCCAGGGGATAGTTATTATTTTCATACCAGCCATCCTTAAATCAAACCCAAAACTAACCAACTTTTCTTCATACATCAAGACAGACTCAGGTTGATTCCGCAAAAATTACTCCAAATTTTTCATGACTACTTCAATCCCCTTCTTTCTCCAAAACAGGAAAAATGCTTTCCAGCAATTACCTACAAAACAAGACTGCTAAATAATCCAAAACAAAACAAAAATAAAAGACACCCGAATCCACCTAACCTTGGTATTTAAGATACAAACGACAACATTGTAGCTCAAACGTCGTCAAAATTAAAAATAATCTTAAAACTGACAAAGATTAACAAGTCTTGCAATCTGATTTTCCTATGAAACAAACACATGATACCTGGGTATCTTCTTTCTGGCAACAGATCCACGAGATCCATGATGTTTAAGATTTATTTAGCAAATAACACTACTTTATGCCTCTTTGATACATTAATATTTACGTTAAAGTGGAACGACAATACTCATAGGGTTGATCAAAGGTCAAACACAATAAAAGACCCTGAATAATTAAAAGACGGACACAACTGCAAACACCTTGAGCACCAATCTAAACTTCATATGACTGATAATCTTCAAAGATCAAACCACTAATAAAATCACCAAGCATCAGTTCCCTCCAGTGGACATGAAGAAGCCTGCCACTGCATAAAAGATTTAAGGAATCATTTACACAATAGAAATCTTGGTAGTTTATTTACAAAAGAGTAGTACAGTTTATAATAGGATACCTCAAATCCAAAATGAATGAATTCATCACCATATACTTCTGATATACTCCCTCCGTTTCACAAAAAGAGTCTGATTTACAAAAATTTATGAATATTGAGAATATATATTTGTTCCATATATACCCCTAAATATAATAAGTTGTTAGTTTAGTAGTGTGGGATGATAATGAAATTATGATGACAAACTTAAGGACATTGTGTGATTTATACTATATCCCAAAAATGGACCCTTTTTTTTGTGGAACAACTTTTTTTGACAAATGAGACTCCTTTTTGTGGAACATAGGGAGTAATAAATATATAAAATTTGTAACGTGACACGGGTGATGAAGGAACAATGGAGATTGACCAAAAAAGAAAAGAAAACGTAATCTTCCGAAATATATATGCATCTGTTTGGAACATTTAGTAACATCTTTAGCTGTAAATTATGATTTAGGTCATTTGACACTCACCGTCCTTTTATCCAACTATAATTGCAGAGTTTAGAGACTAATGATGTAAAGTGAAACCATGAATCTCATATTTTCTAAATTTTAAATAGGTACTATCTCTGTCCGGAAAATGAGACTCCAACTTTTACTGTTGATTTTTTTTTTTCAAATATTAAGCTTTGCATTTGATATATTTAGACACAATTTTTCTCAACGAACTTTTCATACTAAATAATTTAACCCTTTCTGACAACTTAATATGCTTATTTTTCCTGACTCTACACATTCAACTTTCTAAATTACATCTTTTTCTACGCAATACAAGTCTGCAATTCTCAGTGGGATGCTAAATGGTTTGATCCAGATATGTTGCACATCTATTAATAATACCTTATGAAGTATGAGCATATTATTATGTTAATATGTAAAAGAATTAAAAAAAATATGCTCAAGGTGAACTTAAAAGTTATGTCCGACCCAAGATGTAAGGCAATTATTTGTATGTACATTCATGAATAAAAAAATCATTTAAAGTGTGAATATGATTTGAAAGCATGCAATATTTTGCGAAGATTTGTTCCATTATGTAATCTAGATCTAACCATGAGTTCTAATAAAAGCATCTTAAATTTAACGTTGGGACGAACAAACAATCCAGCAAATAATCCTTTGAAGCCCAACCAGTCACTTTCAAGAGGATTAGAATCACTATTGATAACAATCAACACAGTGGCACAGAGTTTCCCAAATCTCAGTGAATACTTCAATAATAAACCTATGATGAGAAAAGGAGTCAAAATTCATACACTTTCTGACAAAGGAACTCACAGTGGCACAATTGTATTAAAGCTAAATAACATTAATGAAGAACAGAGGAACAATTTGAGTGCCAAATAAACTGAATAAATTTCAAATCGCAAAAGGAAATGAAATCATTCGAAGTCAAGTCGTGTGGAACAAGGAGATAGAACTGAGGGCTTCCGATTCTAGGGCTTGAGGGAGATCAAACTGAGATTTCAAGGGCTTCAATTTTCTGAAGCTCAAGTTGGAGAAGGAACTTTGGTCTTCAAAGATTCAGAACGGGGCTTTGATTTTCTAGGCAGCAATCGATTTTTCGTGAAGGTTTGGAGTTCCTCTCAGTTGAAACACCAAGTAGCGAGGAGAGAGAATATTTTGCAAGAAAAACACCGAGTCGTATATATAGTCATGCTATTTAAGGGTATTACTCTATGACTATTTAAGGGTATTGCTATTTTAGAGTAATGTCCTGAACGGGGCCGTGTGTATATATATATATATATATATATATATATATATATATATATATATATATATATATATATATATATATATATAAGTTGGATCAGGTCCGGACCTCTCGGACGAGAGAAAATTCGGACTCTTATTTTTTTTCAAAACAACTAAATTTTTTTTTTAATATTTTATGGAATTGAAATTTTTTCATAATACAATATTTTGAACGTGATTTGGATACTTATACCAAAAAATGGTGGTACAGTCTGCACAGACTGTACCACCATGTTTTGTTATACGTACCCAAATCACACCCAAAACACTGTATTATGAAAAATTTCAATTCCATAATTATTTATTTATTTTTTTTAGTTGTTTTAAAAAAAAAAAAAGTCCGGATTTTGGTCCGGTCCGGGAGTCCGGACCTGATCCGGACTATATATATATATATATATATATATATATATATATATATATATATATGTGCAGTAAAAAGCCATGGATCGACGATTCGGGCATACCCACACAACGTGACTCTCAACGTTAGTAGATATATATGTATAAAAGTAATAAAAAGCTTAAAAACCTGAAAAATCTTACAATGGGCTGCCAAGAAGACTTCAGTAGCTTTTAACGCCTGAAAACTCAGTTTTCAATGGTTTAACTTTCAGTATGTTACAAAACACGAGCTTATAGGTGTTTAAAAAGAAGAATCACTCAGTTTAGAGCACTATTGCTGGGGGTTACAGGTTGAAATGGACATAGTTTTCTCTCCTTTTTTCTTTTCTTTTTCAAATGAGCTGCCAATTGCTCATATTTAAAGACCAAATAGCCACGGGTCTACTCACGGTAGCCGCGGATCTACCTACGGCTGCTCGGGTTGCCCCAGGCCATGCGAGTCCTGTCGTCTCGAAGTACATGCACTTTGGCTACGCGTTGTTCACTCGAACCTTCGTAACTTTTAATTTGGGCTTCCGATAAAGGAGTGTTGTACCTTTTCAGAAAGCTGATGTCGAGAGCTACACAATGACATGTGATTAGAGGTTGTACGAAGCCGGGAAGATGGGTTTATAACCAGATCTCCAAGTCTTCAAAGTCTATCCATTGTATTGTCTTGTGTAGTTGTCACTCGGGATTTGAGCTATGGTTCTTGTGGGACATTTTGATACGCAGTGTGGATTGCTATGTGTTGAGATGACGTGAATGTGGTTTTGAGGTGGCAAAATGATGATTTTGCCCCCACCGGGGTTATCTCCGGCTTTTGCGTAGATGTAGTACTCGTTGCTCAGGGTTATCTCTGAGATTAGGCTGCTGTGAATGCTGATTGTCCTCAGGGTTATCTCTGAGGTGACTTGACCTCCTGGGATTATCTCCGGTGTTGGAACTGAGTATCCTGGGGTTCTCTTCTGGGTTAAAACTAACTTTTCTAGGGTTATCTCTGGAACTTGGAATGCATCCCTTTGGGTTATCTCCGAGGTTGTAGTTGAATATCCCAAGGTTATATCTGGGATTACAACTGAGTCTCTCGAGGTTTTCTCCGAGATTAAAAACTAGACCTCCCGGGGTTGTCTTCGGGGTTGAAACTGACATAACTTCCAAGGTTATCTCTAGAAGATAATTTTACCCTCCTGCAGGGTTAGTAATAGGAATGCAAAATTTTGAGTGTCTACAGATGCCCCTCTTTATCATATTCATGTAATGTAATGTCATCGCTAGGACAAAGATCACTAGACATTTGAAATGTGATAAGATAATCATGATGCAATGTAATGCAGTATGATGCAAATGCAATATTAGGTGTTGTTTGTTGGATCATTTTTCCAACGGGATGTGTTAACTACCATGCTCCTACCGCTTCTGTTGGGGAATGGAGTTGTCAATGATGACCCTATTGAATTGCTTGGATGTCAACTCAACTGGTAGTTTCCAAAGCTCTTATCACTGGAATCTCCTGATGCAACGTTGGGGTTATCGCCAGCGATTTGAACCGTCCATCAGTGCTATTTGAGTCTGATTTGCCGACAAGTTGCAAAAATATCTTCAAAATCTTTGGAGGTTTCTCCATGATTGAGACCACATGATGTTGACATTGGGGTTATCACCAAAGTCCTTAATCCTCATTGCATGCTTTCCACCGAAGATGCTCTTCTTATGTATGAGTGACTCCTGGGTAATTATGCTTGGATTGTTAAGGATCTGTATAATAGATTCCATCATCGGTCCTCCCCGATGAGGATGGTTTTCCACAGTTTGTATCGTCAGGTCTTTTAGATGTTTTGCTGGAGTTACTGCTAACGATTTATACTGTCATGGCTGTCTGACCCTCGTTGAGATGACTATCAACGGCTGGAATCTTCGGACCACCTCCGATGCTTCGCTGGAGTTATTTCCACCAACTGGTGATGTCATGGTTGCTTGACCTTCACTGAAATGGCTTTCAACGACTAACATCATCGGACCATCTCAGATGCTTCGCTGAATTTACTTCCAATGGCTGGTGATGTTAGGGCTGCTTGACCTTCGTTGAAATGGTTTTCAACGGCTAACATCACCAGACCATCTCCGATGCTTCGCTGGATTTATTGCCAATGGCTGGGTGATGTCAGGGCTGCCTGACCTTCGTTGAAATGGCTTTCAATGGCTAACATCATCGGACCATCTCTGATGCTTCGCTGGATTTACTACCAATAGATGGTGATGTCAGGGCTGCCTGACCTTCGTTGAAATGGCTTTCAACGACTAAAAATGTATGAAATCTTTGTTGGGGATAGATTTTTGATGAGATGTATGATTTTGATTGCAATTACAACCCCAGATTGATGGCATCGGACCTTCGCGAGGTATTGCCAAGGGTAGCTTTCAACAGCTTTGATCATTGGTTTTTGTGAAACCTGTGTTTTTGCGAATACCAATGATTGATATGTAGACCTGCAGTTTGGTCTTTGAAAATCAGGATTTTAGGCTTTTTTGCTTAATCACATAGCATCTTATTTTCTGATTTGACTTTTCAACTTGTGGGACCTCCTTTGCAACTAAAATTTGATCGAGCTGGAGGGGGTGGGGACCACCCAGGGTAGCTGCAGGTAGACCCGCGGCTACCACGAGTACACCCGTGGCTACCCGATTCTAGGCATTGAATGATCATGCATTTTTAACTCTACTGCAGATGTATGTTAAAGTAATATATGCATGTATATAGCTATGAAATGCATGCATATATGGATCCATGTTAGAATTTACCACACCCTTTTGAGGTGATTTGGAGACTTTTGTCCAGATATATGGATCTAGACCAGCCGAGAAGCTCCTGTAGGACCTCTTCAGGTGTGAGGAGGAGAGCTTCAGATGTTCCTTGGCCTCGCCCATCCCGACAGCCTCGTCGGTTGACAGAGTTAGTGATTCATCCTATCCGGGTTGAAAGACCAGATGTTGAGGATGAGGAGGAAGATGTACCAGTTGCGGATCCTGCTCCTTCTATTCCCCGCATGGAGCTTCCAGCTATAAATGTGACGATTCCAGTGCTTCTGGATGTTTTGAGTCATCACCCCTCTATCTATCTTAATGAGAACGAGGTAAAAACCGTGTTGATCTTCCTTTTCCCATTTGTGGGGTCAAGGGTTCTGTTGTTGATTTGCATTATTATGCAGGTTCTTGGCTTTACGCAGCCCAGAGGGAATTGGTTCAACATACATTCTTTATACCAGACTCTTCATCCAGAGTACCGAGAGATTGTGCATGCTTGGGACTTTAAGGCTTTATTCTCCATCCTCCTCCGTCGTTGTCCATGGGGTTACCTCAGGGCTTTGTCTGAGCGCTAGTTTCACCAGACTTAGTCTCTCCATTTACTTGATTGCGAGGTGATGATGACACCGATGGATTGGCTATTCATCACTGGGATGGAGTTTTCTTGGGCGCTAGTGCCTTTTGTGGCTGATATTTCCTCAATTTCCGTCAGATCCTTGTTAGGAGTCCCGGCTACGGTGCTCAAAGGCAGGACAGTCTATACTAGTCCTTTGAGTGTAGATGTCGTGAGTGGGGCTTTAACTTAGCCATTACCCGATGATCGAAGGATTAGAGATCGCATCCTTCAGCGATTATTTCTGATCATCCTCAAGGGTTGTTTCATGGTTGATAACTCTTCAATGGTGTCATTCGCTTTAGTTAGCGCCACACGGGAGGTGGACCATATTGGAGAGTTTGATTGGGTCTCCTACATCGACTGACATTTCCCCGACTACCGTCAAATCCTTGTTAGGAGTCCCGACTACTATGATGCCCCCAAATCCGGGTATCTTCCAACCCGATTGATGGTGCTACTGAAAGTATTATGCACATAAGCCAATCATGTTTGATGATAAAGCATATACTTTGTAACAATCTTATTCATGTATTAATAAAAATTATTAATTTATTAAAGGTTTTAATTATCTACATGATGTTGTTTTACAATATATGATAAACCCACAGTTTTAAGCAATGCTTTTAGAATAATGATGATGATCATTCTAATGAGATCTAAATTCTTAGAAAGCTTAAAACTAAAATAGTTCCCGATCGCTGGATTACTAAATTGGGGATTAGTGAATCTGGATAGATTGGTACATACGTTGCTTGCTCATTGGATGAGGATGATTGATCTCATGATCATCTATGTGGAGACACTAAAGCAAGTATATAGGTGCTTATTAGAGAATAAGTTCACTGAACGTGGCTCGCTAAGGAATACCTAATGGAGTTTAACTTGCTTGTCAATAGGAATTCCTGTAGTGATAGTAGTACAAGTGATCCTTGAACTTGAGATCATCATAGTATCTTGTGTATGATGAATTATACTTTGACTTATTCCTTAAGACCCTTAGGGTATATCTGTGGCACCCCCAAATCCAGGTATCTTCCAACCTGACAGATGCTGCTACACGATACTACAATTCATACATCCATTCCATTGATATAACAATAAAATGAGTGTACTTACTATATTCTTATTACAATAGTAATAAATCCTTTCCCAGGTTCATAAATCGAATACATTCTTTGTTATTCATAAGTATATTACATACAAATACTCTAGTCTATTACAGGATAATCAACTATCCATCTTAGCCTTGCCCTTATTTCTCTTAGAACTCTCAGTTCGTTCGGCTTTAGCTGCAATCATATGGTTCAAGCAAGAGTGAGCATAAATAGCTCAGCAAGTCTAACACAGAGTCATATGAATATCACATTGAGAATTATATACTTATCTTCCATAACTTGAACAATTATCTACGAAGCACTATGAAACATTTGACTAGTACTTCTCACTTCATAATAATGATTCCAAAGTATATATAATAGCTTAGGAATTTCTGAACCGGTCAAAAGACCATGAACATACTCTTTCCATTTTCATACTTGAAAAGGACATCCGACACTAAGGCCATCCATCCGTCTTTACTTACGAGCACTTCTAGGTGATCAGCCAATTGTACTCTATGTTGATCAACACTCTTTCGTTAAACGTATTTACGTTTAACATTTGGCAACCTCGCGTGCCCATCGAATAATCGATGAAAATACTTTTGTTTATTCATAGACAAACTTACCTTCTCATTCGTACCAAATACTTGGCATAGGATAGCGTTAATAGTTCTATATCGAAAGACTTGTACACAAATCAATCAATTCTTCAATACTAGTCTAGCCGAGTTAAAACATGCATCGACTCTTTCTTTAAAACCATTCATGCATCTTATAACATGAATCACAGAAAACTTGACTAACTCGGATGTTAGACAAGTGTTAAGAAAGACTTGCCTTCAAGCGTCTTCGAATATACTATTCAATCAGTTCTCAACCTTTACAGGATCTACATGATATATTCACATAGCACACTGTAATTAGCTACCAAACAAACTTACTTTATTTGTTCTAACCAACTTCTTTCTCTTCTATGTCTTACTTGAATTTATTTCGTTAATAAAGTCAATTCATTTTTCTATGCTTCGCTACGGCTTGTTAACGTTATTACGTTATTAACCGACATTCGATCATTATTGGTGAAGTACCAACGTTTGAACATCACTCACTATTCACTTATTACGTTCTTGCATTCTTTGTTTAATTCTTATTAAACCATACTAAATCTTCTAACGTTATCACTTCATTAGTGATTTAAGGACAGCTTTATTATGTATATTAAGTACCTTCATTGTCTTAATATTATTTTACCTTCAATTGAAACTAAAATCTAACTTAGTCAATTTTTTTACACTGCCAGCGCTGCGGCGCAGCATCCCTAGTACAAACTCGACGCTTCGGCGCCAGTTAACAGAAGACTCAGCCGGATCTGGCACTGCGGCGCATCCCTTTTGTGCTGGGTTTGGCGCTGCGGCGCCTCCCCTGTGCACCAGTTGGCCAAAACAGTTGGTTTTCTTAGCGAAACTCCCGACCTCATAATTTGTTCATTTTATATCCGTATTGGCTCATTCGAAAGCCCGCAACTCACAAATTACATCCACTAAGTGTTCATATAAGAATTTCACACTTTCGAATTCATTAACTCGGAATTTACCTTTTAGTTCATTTTTGAGCGTTCGTTTATCATTTTCGACCGTTCAATACTCGTTTTCTTCGTTATAAGTCAAAATTCGACGATTCTTGCATGCACGACTCTTAAATACCTTATCACACGTGTTGACATTGGAAACCAACATTTTCAAGTCACACGACAACTTTTGACCCTTAATCCGAGATTTCTACATTTTCGACGTTTAACGTCTATTTTCGCGAAATTCGCCATAACTTCGTTACTCGTGTTCTATAAGCCAAATTAAATGGAACACTCCATTGATTCATCATCTATATCCTAACCAATCAATATGCACATACCCTAGCTGTGACGGTTATCAAATCGTCCAATCACAACTAAGTTCACGTTCACGACTTTCTACGGTTTTTAACTTACGTAAACACTTACGATTTTTCATTCGATCATGACCTGTCAATGTTTTCATCATTAATAGACATCCTTATCCATCCTCACTAAACATGCTCCACTAATCTATGATTCTCTATAAGAAAGAAATCGAAAAAGATGAAGATTAATGTTTACGAGAATATTACCTTTGTTGTTCTTCGCGTTTTGATAAACGTCTTATGTTTTGCTTGGAAGTAAGTTGATTAGGTGTTCCTAGCTCTCTCTCTCTCTCTCAATATGTATTGGATAATGTTTGTAAAACACTAAAAGTCTAACTCTAGCTTTGTATTTATAGGATTTCAAATGGAGGGCAAAATGGTCAAAAAGGCCACCTCCTTACTATTCCCACCTCCTCTTCAACTTAGCCACCAAGTAATCACTTTACTTGGTGGCCAAGTGACCGGCCCACATGCCCATGCATCTTCCCATGACTTTTACCCATCCCGTGACCCGCCGGTTCGACCCGCGGTTTAACTTCCTGGTTTGAGCTTGTCTTAAATTAATATTGGGCCTTGACTTGGGCTTGATTACATATTTCGTTGGGCTTGCTTACTTAATTACTTGGGCTTGGTATAATCCAAACCCAATTGGATTATACTAAGTCCTAAACTCTTAAGCCCATTACACCAATCGTATTCTACACGTATAATTTACGTATTCTCTTCGTCTAGTACTCATGGGATATTCGTATTATACGTTGTACAATTCTTCATACCATACTCGTATTTGAACTAGTTTAATATCTGTATCTCATACGTATAATAACCTAAATGATTATACACATTACATTTGCCTTTCGAAAATCTCTTTCACCAACCCTTAGGTTTTAAGTTCGCAGGCGAAAACTTCGTTTTTGCCATAACTGAAATATTATCAAATATTCCATCTCGTCTTCATATTCTATCTTTACGCGTTTCTCGGAATTTCAAACCTAAGCTCCGAACGAAATCGGATGAATAGTGCTTTTACGTGAAAATTCTCAGAAAACCTTCATTTCGTCTTGATAAATCAATACAATTAATCCTAGCACATAGCCAGAATACTAACTACATCAACATATTCTAGGTCATAGAACGACCTTCGAATATCTTACTCACATAATACATCCATTAAATTCCTTTAATTCACATAATCAAATAAAAATTTAATTCATTAAAAATTCGAAATTCTCGAGCGTTACATTCTTCCCTCCTTATAAGGATTCTGTCCCCAGAATCTCACTATACTTACATAAACAAATGAGGAAACTTTTCCTTCATTTTACTTTCGAGCTCGCACATTGCTTCTTCAGCATCGTGGTTACTCCAAATTACCTTTATTGAAGGTATTACCTTATTTCTCAAGACTTGTTCCTTCCTATCAACAATCTGAATCGGAAGTTCTTCATACGTTAAGTCTTTTTCTATTTGAATAGATTCATATTCTATTACGTGCTTGTAGTCCGGTTTACAAGGACGTAATACTGACACGTAAAACACAGTGTGTATTCTTTCTATTTCTGGAGGTAAAGCTTCTTCATAAGCTACCTTTCATACCCTTCTAAATATTTCAAAAGGTCTTACAAACCTTGGACTTAACTTCCCTTTCTTCTCAAAACGTATCTTCCCTTTCCAAGGTGATACTTTCAGAAATACATATGAACCTACTTCAAACTCCCTCTTCTCTCGATGAGGATCTGCATACTTCCTTTCTCTATCTTGAGCCGCTACCAATTGGGTTCTTATCAGCTTAACCATGTCTGCCGTTTGTTGAACCATCTCAGGTCCCAACATTCGACGTTCACCTACTTCATCCCAGCAAAGTGGTGTTCTGCACTTCCTCCCATACAACGCTTCGTAAGGCGGCATGCCTATACTAGCGTGAAAACTATTGTTGTAAGCGACTTCTACCAAAGGTAAATGTTCGTTCCAACTCCCTTTAAAATCCATAATGCAAGATCTTAACATATCTTCTAGCGTTTGAATTGTCCGTTCACTTTGTCCATCCGTCTGTGGATAATACGACGTACTCAATCTCAAATGTGTTCCCATTTGCTCTTACAAACTTCTCCAAAAGTTCGACGTGAATCGTGGATCACGATCGGACACAATCGAAATAGGTACTCCATGTCTAGAAATGATTTCCATTACATAAAGCTTAGCTAACTGCTATAGGTTATACCTAACCCCTATTGGTAGAAAGTTAGCCGATTTGGTTAACCGATCCACTATTACCCAAATAGCATCGTATCATTTCCTCGTTGTTGGAAGTCCCACCACAAAATCCATAGTGATATGTTCCCATTTCCACTCTGGAATCTCTAGTGGATGCAATAACCCACTCGGTCGTTGGTGTTCAGCCTTAACTTTCTGACAATTTAAGCACTTACTAACATATTCTTCGATCTCCCTCTTCTTGTTCGGCCACCAAAAGTTTCGACGAAGGTCTTGATACATCTTAGTACTACAAGGATGTATCGAGTACCTTAAACTATGGGCCTCACACAAAATCTCTTCTTTCAACTTGGAATTATTTGGAACCCAAATTCTTCTCTCAAAACGAAGTAAACCTTCTTTATCAAGGTTATACTTAGTCTTCACGTCATCCTTCATTATCTTTTTCATTCGCTCACATTCTTCAGTACTTATCTGTACTTTCTTAACCCGTTCCACTATCGTTGGTCGAGTCTCTATTGAGAATAACATCTCCACAGTTTTACTTGGTAACTTAACTTCTAACTCCATCCTTGCCATCTCCATTATTAACTCATTCCGAGTCTTTAACATTGACAGCTTTTCCCTACCCTTCCGACTTAATGCGTCGGCTACTACATTTGCTTTCCCTGGATGATACAAAATCTCACAGTCGTGATCTTTTATAAACTCTAACTACCTTCTCTGCCTCATATTCAACTCCTTCTGTGTGAAGATATATTTCAGACTTTTATGTTTCGTGAACATCTCACACTTCTCCCCGTATAAATAATGTCTCCATATTTTTAAAGCAAAAACTACTGCTGCCAATTTTAGGTCATGAGTAGGATAAATTTTCTCATAATCCTTTAATTGGCGTGATTCGTACGTAATAACTTTGCCATGCTGCATGAGCACGTAACCAAGTCCTCTATGCAAAGCATCGCTATAAACTACGAAATTTCCCGTATCATCTTGTAAGGACAATACATGTGCCTCACTTAACCTCCTTTTTTGCTCTTGAAAACTATTTTCACACTTTTCTGTCCACACATACTTCACCGACTTCCTTGTTAGATTTGTCAACGGAGTAGCTATTTTAGAAAAGTCTTGAATGAACCTTCTATAGTATCCCGCTAACGCTAGAAAACTCTAAACCTCGGTTGGCATTTTTGGTTGCTCCCACTCATTCACTGCTTCCACCTTCGCTGGATCTACGGATATACCATCTTTATCTATAACATGTCCTATAAACTGCACTCGTTCAAGCAAAAATTCACACTTGGTAAATTTCGCATACAACTTCTCCCTTCGTAGTGTTTCCAACACTATTCTTAAATGTTCAACACGATCTTCTGGCGTCTTAGAATAGACTAGAATATCATCAATGAACACTACAATGAACTTATCCAAATACTGTTTGAATACTCTATTCATCATATCCATGAATGCGGCTGGCACATTGGTCAACCCAATTGACATAACCAAAAACTCGTAATGCCCATAACGAGTTCTGAACGCCGTCTTAGGTACATCCTCCTTCATCACTTTCAGTTGATGATACCCCGTACACAAATCTATCTTCGAAAAATACTTTGCCCCTTTTAACTGATCAAATAGATCATTGATCCTGGGCAACGGGTATTTATTCTTAATCGTTAACTTGTTCAACTCTCGATAGTCGATAGAAAGTCATAACGACCCATCCTTTTTTTTACAAACAATACAGGTGCTCCCCACGGAGACACACTCAGTTGAATGTACTTTCTATCTAATAGTTCTTGTAATTGAACTGTAAGACCCCAACTTATTATAAATAAAATTGAATTTTCTCAATTTATTTATCTTGAAATAATAAGGAATTAATTTGATATAATGCTTTGGTTATGGGTGAAATGTGTAAATTTTATAAAATAAGCAAGTGGTTATAAAATAATCATTGTTGTCGGGGAATATTCGTTTGATCGTGGAATATTCTTTTTGTCGGGAATATCCGTACGACGGCGCAGTCATTTGTGGGCCCCATAACAGAATAACGGTTGGATGAAGAAAACGACAAGTTTGTGTTTTTATAAATAACGGCATAATTGTTACCGTTAACACTGTTGGAATACCTGGTGGTTAAAATACGGTAATACGCGTGGTTGCACAGTAGCACACGGTATTGCACAGTATTTTTTAATTAAAGATTCTTTCGTAAGAAGGTACTACTCAATAATTGTTACAGTAATTACTGTTCAATATTTTATTTTATTGATTCAATAATTGATACATTGATATTTTATATTATTGTTGTTTCAATAATTGTCACTGCACAATATTTCCCATTATCAGATCAATAATTAATATTATTTGAATAATATTATTAGATACCATTATTGGCAATGTCTAGAAAGCTCTGTCAAAGAGTGGTTAGGTCATCTAATTGCGCGCTAATAGGGATAAATCCTTATCGGAAAGCCCCCTCTTTCCTGGGAACGGCCTGGTTGTCGTTATTGTGATTCTGTAATATTATTTGTGAATAATTAATTATTGATTTATATGATAAGGAAATATTTATTTTATGTGGGTATAAATGAAGGAATTTTTAGCATGAATTATTTGTTGAAAGTTAGCAATTATTTCTCTGATAAATTATTCATTTATATATATTATTATAATATATTATAATTGTTTAATAATATTGTTATAATATATAAGCATGTGGTAATTAGAAACGGAAGTAAACAAAATGTAGATGACTACTTGTTTTCCAAAAAAAAAAAAGTAGGTTGTAACTTTGTTTTGGTTGGTATGATTGGTGGAAATAAATTGGTGGAAATGGAAATGGTTGGTGGAAATGAAAAATGAGTTACCTGCAAGCTTGATTTCAAAAGGTGGCCCCCACCCATATGGAAAATATGAGGAGTTAGGCTTGAAAATTAGGCAGAAAAGTTAGGCAAATCTGCTTAACTTTTTTTTCCTTCCGTTGCTATAAATAGGGGGTAAACCCTCCTTCCTCAACACACCAATTCATAATCAAAAATTCTTATTCTAAAGTATTGTGAGTATTTTTCTTGAGTATAAGAATACTTTGAGCATAGTTTTTTTGCAAGATTTTCTCAAAATAATATCCGATATTTCAATCAAATCCAGTTTCTACAAAGGTAAATGATATTATTTTTATTGCAATACTCGTGAGAAATATTATTTTCTTTCATACTCCTTTCCTAAATTTGAACTTACTATGGTAAGTATTGTTTCTATAATTCCTGAAATGACTATGATAAGTGGATTTTATATCCACGATTCGATGTTCATTTCAAGCTTCATTCGTGTTACTTTCTCGTTTTCGTGTTTGTTTTTACTCGTTTCTTGTTCTTTTATGTGTAGGGTGGTCGTTGAGGCAAGTCGTGGAAAAAGGAGGTTTTTTGGAGCAAAAGTGGAAGTAAGTTGGAAAATGGCACAGTCAACTTGCAGAAGACACCCCCGCCGGGGCTGGCCCTTTTTGCATATGTACCCCCGCCAGGGCGGGGGGTGTCGAATTTGTGAGTGTCTTGCTTTGGTTCGAAGACTGTTGGGACATGGACTGGAGATTTGGGATGGCGCATGGACTCTTTTTAACAAGGGTTATCAGCTGGAAGTTGAGGGGAGATAGATATCACTCGACTAACAACGAATTGAAAGACATAGAGGGCATAATATGAAGATTATTTTCCAGAATTTCACAGTGAGCATAGGAGGAGTATTTTGAGAAGATTTTCGTGACGATTGCAATTTTAGGCTACGTGAAGGGTGTTCATCACTATTCTTCTCTTTAGTCTTTTATTTGTAATTGCAAGGATGTTTTCCTTAGATTATTCAGTTTTTATTTCATTCATTATGAATTAATTCACTTTTTAGGCTTATGATGGATCCTTAGGTGAAACAATGATTTTGTATCTTTAATTTCCATTTCAATAATCTATTTCCAGTTTATCTATATTAATTTGAGCTTGAATTTATGAATTGCCTGATCAACAATTCTTTGTGGATTTGTATAGAATCAAGAGAGGATATTCAAATCTAGACTTAGTTGATATAACATGTGTTCATGAATTTTGTGAATAGCAGAATCTCGATAAATGTTAAGGTAGAGATATGCTTGACATCGCCTGTAATAGGATAGAGAACTTATGCTTAAACCTTCTTTAATTATAATTCACTTAGAGATATAGTGAGTTAGTTAATTAAGGTGTTAAACTTGTTTCTATCTTAATTGTGGATTTAAGTTAATACGGTATTAGTGCATCGAGAGGTGGTTAATACTACATTCGTGTTCTTGATTAATAAAATGGGATAGTGAGTTGAATTGGAATAAAGGTGTTAAAATCAGAGTAAAGCTTAGGGTGAAATCATAAGTCTAACTCTCCATTCTTTGATTGAAATTCTGGATTTTGATATTTGTGATTGTTTTGTGAAAGTTTATTTATTTATTAATTTAGTTTCTATAATTTTAAACCATTGATGTGACGCCCCCAAAATTAGGTATACATCACACATCTTGGGTCGCCAGATACATGGACATAATTCAAATACAACTTACTAATACAACTGTCGTGTACAATAAGACAAAACATAAA
The DNA here is from genome assembly GCA_016801055.1 of Panax notoginseng. Lineage (NCBI taxonomy): Eukaryota > Viridiplantae > Streptophyta > Magnoliopsida > Apiales > Araliaceae > Panax > Panax notoginseng. Next base: position 120,078,100 of record CM029019.1, read on the forward strand.
CTGTAAGTTTGAATACAAATATTGTCTACTAGAGATTATACAAACTCAAAAAGAGTCCTCATTACAATTATTATCACCCTATTTCACAGAATAGTGAGGACTACTAATGCTATCCTCTGGACCATCACTCCGTTCCCCGACTCGTCCCAGCTATATTCTCATTTCCTGAAGAGAACAGTGAAAGAAAGGGTGAGCTTAACTAGCCCAGTAAAAATATTATGACTAAGATAATGCAAAATAAATTATCATTAATCTTCAACAATATTAAACTGATAATATATAATAGACATCAAGTTTAACTGTAGCGGAACAAGCAATCCATTAAAAGAGTTAAGTAAAAAATAAAATCTACTATCTTTTATGATTTAAAAGGTTTTTCATCACTGTTATCGCTGAGACTCAGCTTAATAAGTATTCCACATCATCGAATCACCTCTGCACTACGGCCAAGGATATTCTTTAGTATCATGACCACAATTATCCATGCACTACGGGCCAAGAATATTTGTGTATTCATTAATGGTCATGATCATGCCAACAACTGTCCATCAATGCACTACAGGCCAATGAAGACTTTTACCACATCATTTGTAACATTATGGTCATGATTATACCGAATAATCCCTGGTCATAATCATACCAAGTCCATCTATGCACTACAGGCCACATATGACTTTAAAAAAAATAAACATGAGGATGATGACAATGATATAAGAATTCAATAAAACAAGTTCAAGAATTAATTTGTCCAAAAACCAATAACGTCCAAATTGTCAACATGATACTTCTGTGTAGAGTAAAATTCAAGAATGATCAGAAGAATATTTTCATGAAAAGATACTGGATGAAGCGCAAATATCAAGGATATTCTACTAATTTCATGGAGTATAGAAGTCAAAACTTTAACCAACTGAGTATAATAAAGAATGGAATAACAAAAGAAATCACCAAGCATGCGATAGACCGCACAGGCAGGTTATTCCAACAGAATAATAAATAACAGAATCAGGTCCGGCGTATAACGCACAGACAGGATATTCTAACAGAATAATAAAGACGGAACCAGGTTCGGTGTAAAACACACAGACAGGATGTTCCAACAGAATAATAATAAAGACGGAACCAGGTCCGGTGTAAAACACACAGACAAGATGTTCTAACAGAATAATAATGAAGACAGAACCAGGTCCGGTGTAAAACACACAAACAGGATGTTCCAATAGAATAATAGAAGAATGTCACCAAGTATAGGGTAGACCACGTATACAGGTTATTCCAACAGAAAAATAAGAAATGGAATAACAACAGTTCTCTTCATGAATAAGAAAGAATAACACCCCTTACCGTAAAAGAAACTGAATATAAGAGTAGTTAAGTAGCAGAATACTTTTCTTCTTTCTCTCTTACAGTTTATCTCTCTAGAGTTTCATTGAATTCGTAAGAAAATAATGAAGGAATGAGCTTCTATTTATAGAAAAATGGAATGCATAGTAACTAACTCATGAACGGTCCAGATCGATTTACTTTAATCTGACGGTCCATATTTTAAGCAAAATCTTTTAAATAAAATATAATATATATTATATATTATACATATATAGACGGTCAGTACTCTTTCCCAGCAAAATTTCACTCCCCAAAATCATTCTCCCAACATGTGGGTCCCGCCCATATCATTATCAATCATATATATATATATATATATATATATAATAACTTAATAATACACCTTTCCTGACCTTTTTTTCTCCCCCCACCTAATTCCCCCGTGACAAATTGTCTTCAACCAAGACTTTGCCAAACACATGGGTCCCACTCGTGGGCCCCCACCTTTTATTATATAAATTAACTTTCTACCGATTATTTTGAAAAACGGTTAAATGGGGGTCCATAAAATAAGCAAAACTAAGTGACTTCTCACGTAGGCATCAATAATCAATACAGTGTGCTACTATGCAACCACGTGTATTACTGTACTTTTACTACCGAGTAGTTCAACAGTTTTAACGGTAAAATTTTTGCCGTTATTTTCATAAAAATATTTTTGTCGTTTTCTCAATCCGACAATAATTCTGTTATAGGGTCCACCAATGATTGCGCCGTTTGTATGAATATTCTCTGCTAAAACGAATATTCCCCGACCAATCGAATATAATATAACAACTTGCATACTATGTAAAATTTATAAATATTACCCACAACTATAACATTATATCAATTTAACTCCATAATATTTAAAAATAATATTTATAGAAAATTCATCTTTATTCAAAAAGTTGGGGTTTTACAATCTCCCCTTCTTATGAAATTTCGCCCTCGAAATTAGGGTACGTACCTGGTATGTCGAAGACGTAAGGATACCTTGATTTTATTTCAGATTCTAACTCCCAAGTCATTTCCTCAACATCATGGTTTCTCCACAAAACTTTGACTTGAGGTATAACATTGGTGCGTAAAATATGTTCCTTCTTATCCAAGATTTGAACAGGTACCTCTTCATACGTTAAGTCTTCCGCTATTTCATCCGGTTCTAACTCAATAACGTGGTTCGGGTCTTTCACATATTTACGTAACATGGATACATGAAAAACGTTATGAACACGAGACATACTTGACGGTAAAGCGAGTCTATAGGCTACAGTTCCTACTCGATCAAGGATTAAAAATGGGCCGATGAATTGAGGATTGAGCTTTCCTCTCTTTCTAAATCTCGTAACTCCTTTCCATGGAGCAACACATAACAACACATGATCTCCTATATCGAATTTCACGTCCTTTCGATGAAGATCAGCATAACTCTTTTATCGATCTTGTAAGATTTTTATACGTTGCCAGATCGTTTGAATCTTTTCGTAGTCATACGTACCAACTCCGGTCCCAACAACGTTGCTTCACCCACCTCATCCCAGCATACTGGAGAATGACACTTTCTTCCATACAATGCCTCGAATGGAGCCATGCTTATGCTTGCTTGATAACTATTGTTATAAGAAAACTCCACCAATGGTAAGAACTTGTGCCAACTTCCCTTGAAGTCAAGGACACAGAGTCTTAATAAATCTTCAAGAGTTTGAATAGTCCTCTCTGATTGTCTGTCCGTCTGAGGATGATATGCCGAACTAAATCGTAAATTCGTGCCCATAGCTTTTTGTAAACTAACCCAATATTGTGAAGTGAATCTTGGGTCTCGATCAGAAACTATGGATACTGGCATACCATGCAGTCTTACAATCTCATTTATGTACATACGAGCAAGACGTTCAAGTGTATAAGTTTCTCGTATCGGTAAGAAATGAGCAAACTTGGTCAATCTATCAACAATGACCCAAATCGCATGTATACCTTGAGAAACCTTAGGAAGACCGATAACGAAATCCATGGTAATGTGCTCCCACTTCTATTTTAGAATTTTAAGTGGTTGCAATGGACCTTTTGGTACTTGATGCTCCGCCTTGACTCGTTGACACGCTAAACACCTTGAGATAAACAACGCTATCTCTCTCTTCATATTGCCCTACCAAAATGTATGTCGAAGATCATGATACATTTTGGTACTCCCAGGATGGATTGCAAACGGTGTGTTGTGCACCTCCATCATGATTTTATACTAAATCAGGGTCGTTAGGAACACAAAGTCTGGAGTTGAGTCGAAGTATTCTTTCTTCATCGATTCTTGCTTCCAGCATAGCACCTTCTTGCACTTTCTACCTCATACGCATCAGCTCCAGGTCTGTAGCTTGAGCAGCTTTAACTTTATCAATTAAAGTCGGTTCTACTCGTATATTTGCCATCATCACATGGGTCCTTGGAGTCTTTAATTATATCTCCATCCTTTGCAAGTCACACAAAATGGGCCTTTGTGTTGACAATATCGTACTTGTACTTGCATATGATCTTCTACTCAATGCATCAGCTACCACGTTCACTTTTCCAGGATGGTATGATCAAAATCTTTCAACAGTTCAAGCCAACGTCATTGTCGCATGTTGAGTTCCTTTTGAGTGAAAAAATATTTGAGGCTTTTATGATCCGTAAAGATCTCCACCTTCTCCCCATACAAGTAATGCCTCCAAATTTTAAGTGTGAAGACCACAGCTGCTAACTCTAGGTCATGAGTAGGATAATTCCTCTCATATTCTTTGAGTTGTCGTGAGGCATAGGCTATGACTTTCCCATGTTTCATGAGAACACATCCTAACCCTTTGTCCGAAGCATCACTGTAGATGAAAAATCCCTCCGAACTAGATAGTATTGTCAGAACAGGTGCTGAAATGAGTCTCCTCTTGAGTTCTTGAAAACTCTTCTCACATTCCTCGCTCCAACCGAACTTTATATTTTTCCGAGTTAGCTGAGTTAGTCGAGTAGCGATTCGAGAAAACCCTTCTACAAATCTCCGATAATAACCAGCTAAGCCGAGAAAGCTACGTACTTCGGTCACTGATTTAGGTTGCTCCCAGCTTTGAATAACTTCAATCTTTGCTGGGTCAACAGATATTCCATGTCTTGATACCACGTGCCCAAGGAATGCTACTTCCTCAAGCCAGAACTCACATTTCTTCAACTTGGCATAAAGCTTATATTCACGAAGCTTTTGGAGTATTAGCCTCAAGTGTTGCTCATAATCTTCACGGCTTTCGGAATAAATAAGGATGTCATCAATAAAGACGGCCACAAAGTGATCCAAATATTCCTTGAATACTCGGTTCATCATATCCATGAAGGCAGCAGGAGCATTAGTCAATTTAAAGGACATGACTAGAAATTCATAATGCCCGTATCGAGTTCTAAAAGCCGTATTTGGAATGTCATCGGTTCTAATCTTCAATTGGTGATATCCGGAACGAAGATCAATCTTTGAAAAGAATTTGGCTCCTTGCAACTGGTCAAACAGGTCATCAATACGTGGCAATGGGTACCTATTTTTGATGGTGACATGATTCAACTCCCGATAATCAATACAAAGTCGTATTCTCCCATCTTTCTTCTTCACGAATAGAACAGGAGCACCCCAAGGAGAAGTACTAGGACGAATAAAGCCAATGTCTAACAATTCCTGCAGTTGGGTCTTTAACTCCTGAAGTTCAATAGGAGCCATTCGATATGGGGCTTTGGAAATAGATTTTGTACCGGGTTCAAGGTCGATACAAAATTTAATTTCACGCTCTGGGGGTTGGCCAGAAAGTTCTTCAGGGAATACGTCAGGAAATTCATTAACAATAGAAATATTATTCAAAACTGACGTATTTTTGTTTAGATCTGTGACATGAGCTAAGAAAGCTTGACATCCATTTTTTAATAAACGAATAGCTTTATGGCTTGAGATGACAGTGATTGATTTTAATGGTTTGGTTACTTGAATTCGCATAATAGGTCGATTAGGAATATGAAAGCTAACAACCTTACGAAAATAATCAATTTTAGCATAATGAGTAGTCAACCAATCAATCCCTAGAATCACATCAAATGCAAGTATTTTTAATGAAATAAGATCGATAGGTAATGTGTGGGTACCAACTTGAACCAAACAAGACTTATAAAACGTGGATGTAATGAAGGTTTCTCCCAACGAAGTTTTAACAGATAAGTCAAAGTCTAATTTCTCTGGAGTCAAATTTAAACGTTGAGCGCAAGTAGGAGAAATAAAAGAATGGGTAGAACCGGTATAAAATAAGGTATAGACTTCGCTAGAGTTTATGATAAGCTTACCCGTGATGACCTCATTCGGGTTCCTTACTTTCTGGGAGGTCACTACAAACGCTCTCCCTTACACTACTGGCTTTGACTTTTCTGGGATAGCCTTTGGTGCCTCCATCTTAGCTGAACTTGTCTTTGGTGAACGACAAAATCGGGCTAGGTGACATTCTCTTCCACAATTATAACATGCTTTGGACGACATCGCACAATTTGGACTGATGTGTCCCTCTCCTCCGCATTTGAAGCATATGACAGGTGCTCGTTCTCTTTCTTTAACAATGGGTGTTGGTGTTGACGTCTTTCCATCATTGTTGAATCTCCTCTTCTTGAAATGTCCATTCTTATTGTTTTGGCCCTGATTACCACCGAAGTGGTTACCATTTCTGGCCTGCTGATTCCCTCCACGCTTGTTGTCACCGCTTCGATGACCGCTCTCACTGGTATTATCATTTTACGGGCTGTTCTCTTTTGATTGCGTTGACTCATTATCGCGCTCTACTAACTGAGCCCTATTTACAACATCCGAATACAAACATAGTTTATGAGAAATAAGATGTTGACGTATCTCAGGTTTTAAACCTCGGAAAAACATTCGCGTCATTCACTATTCATTATCCACCAAGTGGGACGCAAATCGGGACAACTCAGCAAATTTAGCCTCATACTTCGACACGGTCATATTATTTTGGTCCAGCTTGATAAACTCCACCTCCTTCATGTGACGAATACTCTCGGGAAAGTACTTGTCGTTGAATAGCTCTTGGAACTTCTCCCAAGACATCTTGAGTGCGTCAGGCAGGGTACGTTTTACAGATTCCCACCAATAATCTGCCTCTTCACGCAACATGAAGGTGGCGAAGGGAACCTTTTGTTCCTCGGAGCATCCCAAGACATCAAATATCTTGGTGATCTGCTTTATCCATGCTTCCGCCTTAAGTGGTTTTGGTTCTCCAATAAACTCCGGTGGTCCCAGCTCCTTGAACTGTTTAGCGGTGACCGTCCGAGAGTTTCCAGTGTTTCCACCTAAATTTTGGATAGGAGCCGCTCTCGCTTGATGTTGCATGAATTGCATAAAGCCTCTGAACAGTCCATCATTCATCATTTGGTCAGTGTTGTTGTTTGCATGAGGATTGTCGCCTTCTTGATGCACATCTTCCTGATTATTGATATGTGGAGACTCAACGGTCTCTTGTGCTCCATTGCTATTTTCAACATTCTCGGATGTCATTTTCAGATACTGCCACAAAACAAAGGTTCATTAACATATAACATATTATCCATATACTTTGACCGACCAATTAAATACCAAATAAACTTAGGTAGGTCATACTAGCGAAGGAATTCCCTGTCTCTCCCCTCCTACTTCTAGTCTCACATCTTAGCCAGGGATCATATCCCTAAGCTCTGATACCAACTGTGACGCCCCCAACATTAGGTATACATCACCCATCTTGGGTCGCCAGATACATGGTACATAATTCAAATACAACCTACTAATACAACTGTCGTGTACAATACGACAAAACATAAACTGTGAGTTTGAATACAAATATTATCTACTAGAGATTATACAAACTCAAAAGGAGTCCTCATTACAATTAATATCACACTATTTCACAGAATAGTGAGGACTACTAATGCTATCCTCTGGACCATCACTCCGTTCCCCGACTCGTCCCAGCTATATTCTCATTTCTTGAAGAGAACAGTGAAAGAAAGGGTGAGCTCAACTAGCCCAGTAAGAAATATTATGACTAAGATAATGCAGAATAAATTATCATTGGTCTCCAACAATATTAAACTGATAAAATATAATAGACATCAAGTTTAACTGCAGCGGAACAAGCAATCCATTAAAAGAGTCAAGTAGAAAATAAAATCTACTATCTTTTATGATTTAAAAGGTTTTTCATCACTGTTATCGCTGAGACTCAGCTTAATAAGTATTCCACATCATCGAATCACCCCTGCACTACGGCCAAGGATATTCTTTAGTATCACGACCACAATTATCCATGCACTACGGACCAAGAATATTTGTGTATTCATTAATGGTCATGATCATGTCAACAACTGTCCATCAATGCACTACATGCCAATGAAGACTTTTACCACATCATTTGTAACATTATGGTCATGATTATACCGAATAATCCCTGGTCATAATCATACCAAGTCCATCTATGCACTACAGGCCACAGATGACTTTAAAAAACAATAAACATGAGGATGATGACAATGATATAAGAATTCAATAAAATAAGTTCAAGAATTAATTTGTCCAAGAACCAATAACGTCCAAATTGTCAACATGATACTTCTGTGTAGAGTAAAATTCAAGAATGATCAGAAGAATATTTTCATGAAAAGATACTGGATGAAGCGCAAATATCAAGGATATTCTACTAATTTCATGGAGTATAGAAGTCAAAACTTTAACCAACTGAGTATAATAAAAAATGGAATAACAAAAGAAATCACCAGGCATGCGATAGACCGCACAGACAGGTTATTCCAACAGAATTATAAATAACAGAATCAGGTCCGGCGTATAATGCACAGATAGGATATTCCAACAGAATAATAAAGACGGAACCAGGTCCGATGTAAAACACACAGACATGATGTTCCAACAGAATAATAATAAAGACGGAACCATGTCCGGTGTAAAACACACAGACAAGATGTTCCAACAGAATAATAATGAAGACGGAACCAGGTCCGGTGTAAAACACACAAACAGGATGTTCCAACAGAATAATAGAAGAATGTCACCAAGTATAGGGTAGACCGCGTATACAGGTTATTCCAACAGAATAATAAGAAATGGAATAACAACAGTTCTCTTCATGAATAAGAAAGAATAACACCCCTTACCGTAAAAGAAACTGAATATAAGAGTAGTTAAGTAGCAGAATACTTTTCTTCTTTCTCACTTATAGTTTATCTCTCTAGAGTTTCAGTGAATTCGTAAGAAAATAATGAAGGAATGAGCTTCTATTTATAGAAAAATGGAATACATAGTAACTAACTCATGAACGGTCCAGATCGATTTACTTAATTTGACGGTCCATATTTAAAGCAAAATCTTTTAAATAAAATATAATATATATTATATATTATACATATATAGACGGTCAGTACTCTTTCCCAGCAAAATTTCACTCTCCAAAATCATTCTCCCAACATGTGGGTCCCGCCCATATCATTATCAATCATATATATATATATATATATATATATATATAAACTTAATAATACACCTTTCCTGACCCTTTTTTCTCCCCCCACCTAATTCCCCCGTGACAAATTGTCTTCAACCAAGACTTTGCCAAACACATGGGTCCACTCGTGGGCGCCCACTTTTTATTATATTAAATAACTTTCTACTAATTATTTTAAAAAACGGTTAAATGGGGGTCCATAAAATATGCAAAACTGAGTGACTTCTCAGGTAAGCATCAATAATCAATACCGTGTGCTACTATGCAACCGCGCGTATTACTGTACTTTTACTACCGAGTAGTTCAACAGTATTAACGGTAAAACTTCTGCCGTTATTTTCATAAAAATATTTTTGTCATTTTCTCAATCCGATAATAATTCTGTTGTGGGGTCCACCAATGATTGCGTCGTTTGTACGAATATTCTCTGCTAAAACAAATATTCCCCGACCAAACGAATATACTATAACAACTTGCATACTATGTAAAATTTATAAATATTACCCACAACTATAACATTATATCAATTTAACTCCATAATATTTATAGAAAATTCATCTTTATTCAAAAAGTTGGGGTTTTACAATTGAATTGAATAGTTTAATAGAATTAGGATTAATAGGAGATTGATAATTGTGAAGTTAAATTTCTTGCTACTTTGTCTCCGTGGGAACGATACTTTATTCATTACTATATCACTTGTTGACCACGTATACTTGCGTGTTTTGCGTATATAGATTTTACCCAACAAGTTTTTGGCGCCGTTGCCGGGGAAAATTTAGTCTAGATTTTAATATATTTACAATATCAGTTTGATTAGTCCAGTTTTACTTAAACATTTTTGTTTTTGTTTTTGTTCTTCTTATTTTAGGTTTTTAACATTGGTTTATGCAAACACGATCCAAAAATCCAGACTTGCTTCCTTTTGAGGACGACATTGAAAGAAGATTTAAAAGGTTAAGTAAGTGGATAAAGGAAACAAAGAACGAATTCGAAAACTCTGACATAAAAGAAGCAATGGCAGCTGAAGATCAGAAAGCGTTAAGGGACTTCGCCACACCCAAGGTGACTGAACTGCAGTCTAGCATCACCAGGCTCGCAATTGATGGAAATACATTTGAAATCAAGCCTGAGACGGTTTAGATGATCCAGAATTCAGTTCAGTTTGGGGGATTGGCCAATGACGATCCGAATGAACATCTAGTCAGCTTTCTGGAGATTTGCAACACCTTCAGATATAATGGGGTGTCGGATGATGCGGTGAGACTTCTCTTGTTCCCATTCACCTTACGGGACAAGGCGAAGAGTTGGTTACATTATCTGCCACCGGGATCGATAACTACGTGGGAAGACTTAGCTCATAAATTCCTTGCAAAATTTTTTCCACCGATAAAAACTGCCAAAATGAGGAATGACATAACAAAGTTTGAGCAGCAACATGCGGAATCGCTATATGAGGCATGGGAGAGATACAAGGAGTTACTCAGAAAGTGCCTGTATCATGGATTGCCGAAGTGGTTGCAAATGAATACTTTTTATAACGGACTACATGGGAATCTCAGAACTAGCATTGATGCAACATCAGGCGGAGCGTTCATGGCTAAAAGTTATGAGGAGGCCTACAACTTGATTGAGACCATGGCGGCTAACAACTACCAGTGGCCCACAGCAAGAATGACACAGGCAAAGGCAGCTGGGGTGTTAGAAGTAGATGGAGTGACAGCAATATAAGCACAAATTTCTGCGCTGTCCAAGAAGTTGGATGCTATGACAGGGCCTCAGGTACAGCAGGTTACAGTGGTATATGAATTGTGCATGGGTGACCATCCTATAGATCAGTGCACAATCAATCCAGCGTCCGTCCAGTTCATAGGTAGCTACAACAGAATTTTGCAAAATACATACCAAAACACTTACAACCAGGGGAATAAGAACCACCCAAATTTCTCGTGGAGCAATAACCAGCAAAATCAAGCTCCATTACCGTCATATCCCCCAGGTTTTCAGAATCACCAACAACCGGTTCAACATCAGAAAAGGAAATCAGATTTCGAGGAAGTGGTGTCGAAGTATATAACTAGTAATGAGGCAGCAATGAAGAATCAAGCAATGGCAATGAAATCACAAGAGATAGCTATCAAGAATTTAGAAAATCAGATAGGACAGATTGCGTTAGCATTGAATAATAGACCACAAGGAACGTTACCAAGCGATACAGAGAGAAATCCGAAGGGTAACCATGAACAGTGTTAGGCAATTACATTGAGGAGTGGAAAACATCTTGTGGGTGATAATGCAGAAAATTCAGCGACACCGGAGGACAAAGTTGATGACAGCAATGTGGGCAAAGGAAACAAGGGAGAGGATAAGAAAAGTGAGGATTCCAAGTTAAACAATAAGCCAATTGTTTATCCACCACCACCGTTTCAGCAGAGGGTCCAAAAATAGAAATTAGATAAGCAATTCGCAAAGTTTTTGGAAGTCTTCAAGAAACTCCAGATTAACATACCATTTGCAGAAGCCCTAGAGAAAATGCCGAGCTATGCAAAAATTTATGAAAGGGATTCTGTCAAGGAAGAAGAAATGGGAAGATTTTGAGACAGTTGCACTAACAGAGGAGTGTAGTGCAGTATTACAGTAGAAATTACCACCAAAACTTAGGGACCCGGGGAGTTTCACTATCCCATGCACAATCGGGAATATGCATTTTAGCAAGTGTTTATGTGATTTGGGGGCGAGTGTGAATCTTATGCCATTATCAGTATACACAGAATTGGGTTTGCCCGCGCCAAGGCCTACAAATATTTTATTACAGTTGGCGGATAGGTCAGTCACATATCCGAGAGGCATAGTAGAGGACATACTGGTTAAGGTGGAAAAGTTTATATTCCACGCAGACTTTATCATTCTAGATTTTGAGGAGGACAAGAACATCCCAATTATCCTGGGGAGACCTTTCTTGGCCACAGGTAAGACACTTATAGATGTATAAAAAGGAGAATTTACTATAAGGTCCAAGATCAAGAAATCAAATTTAATGTATTCAAATCCATGAAATTCCCTACAGACGAGGAAGAATGTTTTCAGATGGATTTAATTGAGCAAATCATCAGTGAAGATATGAGCAAGAGTTTGGTCAACGATCCGTTAGAAACAACTTTATTGGGGGATGAAGAGGTCGACGACCCAGAATTGGTGGATTACTTATAAATGCTAGACTCATTGCCATGGGTTAGTAGATTCAGAACATCGTTTGAACTATTGCACACGGAGGAGATAGCCGTAGAAAAACTAAAACCGTCATTGGAAGAGCCACCAAAGTTGGAACTTAAGCCACTCCCTAAACACCTCAGGTATGCGTATTTAGGCAATTCAAATTCCTTACCTGTTATTATTTCAGCTACACTTAACGAATTGCAGGAAGAAAAGTTGATGAAGGTACTTAGGGAACACAAATCAGCTATTCGGTGGACGATCGTGGACATAAAGGGAATTAGCCCTTCATTTTGCATGCACAAGATTTTGATGGAAGATGAGGCAAAACCAACGGTGGAGAAACAACGGTGACTTAACCCTATTATGAAGGAAGTTGTGAAGAAGGAAATTTTGAAGTGGTTAGATGTTGGTATCATCTACCCGATTTCCAACAGTAAGTGGGTTAGTCCGGTCCAGTGCGTGCCAAAAAAGGGAGGAACGACTGTGGTGCAGAATGAGAGCAACGAGTTAATACCAACTAGAACAGTGACAGGTTGGAGGATTTGCATGGATTATAGAAAATTGAATAAGGCAACTCGAAAAGACCATTTCCCGCTGCCCTTTATTGAATGTTGGATAGATTGGCGGGACATGAATATTACTGTTTGTTGGATGGGTACTCGGACTATAACCAGATAGTCATTGATCCGGATGATCAAGAAAAGACAACATTCACTTGCCCTTACGGCACATTTGCATTCAGGAGGATGTCATTCGGGTTATGCAATGCACCTGCAACCTTCCAACGGTGTATGATGGCCATTTTTTCAGATATGGTGGAGAAAAATGTTGAAGTCTTCATGGACGACTTTTTGGTCTATGGGGACAACTTTGATACTTACCTAGGGAATCTGGTCATGGTGTTGCAATGATGTAAGGATACGAATCTTGTACTCAATTGGGAAAAATGCCACTTTATGGTTGAAGAGGGCATAATTTTGGGCCATAAGGTATCGGTTCAAGGATTGGAGGTTGACAAAGCAAAGCTGGAAACAATCGAGAAACTGCCCCCCCTGAGCTTTGTTAAGGGTATTTGAAGTTTTCTAGGACACGCTGGGTTCTACAGGAGATTCATAAAGGACTTCTCTAAAATTGCAAAACCGTTGTGTAGTCTTTTAGAGAAGAATGCTACTTTCAGTTTTGATGAAAAATGCAAGTTAGCGTTTGAATGAAAAAGAAATTGACTACAGCCCCCGTGATCGTCGCACCAGATTGGAACATGCCATTCGGGCTAATGTGTGATGTAAGTGACTACGCGGTTGGGGTTGTTTTGGGCCAACAACGAGACAAGGTGTTTCACGCCATATACTATGCAAGCAAAACACTCACAGAGACTCAAATCAATTACACAACCACATAAAAAGAATTGCTTGTAGTGGTCTATGCGTTTGATAAATTCTAGGCATACTTGATCGGGACTAAGGTGATAGTTTACACAGACCATTCGGCGATTCGGTACTTAATAGCAAAAAAGGATGCTAAGCCACGCCTTATCCGATCGATTCTCCTACTTCAAGAGTTTGACTTAGAAATAAAGGATAGAAAGGGGACGGAGAACCAAGTAGCCGATCACTTGTCTAGGCTGAAAAACCAAGGGAAAGAAAAAGAAGACAGATGTGAAATTAACGAATCATTCCCAGATGAGCAACTGTTTGGGATTACAACAGAGATTCCTTGGTATGGGGATTATGCAAATTTTCTTGTGAGCAACATTCTACCACCTGACCTCACAAGACAACAAAAAAAGAAGTTTCTTCATATTGTAAAATGGTACATGTGGGACGAACCGTATTTATTCAAGCAGTGCGCCGATAAAATGATTAGACGGCGCGTCCCCTACAGTGAAGTGAAGAACATTCTGCATGAGTGTCACTCATCTGCGTATGGCGGACATTATGGAAGTGAGAGAACAGCAGCGAAGGTGTTGCAATCTGGGTTTTATTGGCCCACATTATTTAAGGATGCCCACCATTTTGTCAAACAATGCGATAGGTGTCAAAGGGTGGGCAATATTTCAAAACGGAATGAGATGCCTTTACAAACAATTCTTGAAGTGGAAATCTTTGATGTATGGGGCATCGATTTCATGGGGCCATTCCCTTCGTCTTTGAACAATCAGTATATTCTACTCGTAGTAGATTACGTGTCGAAATGGGTTAAAGCTGTAGCGCTACCATCCAACGATGCCAAGGTGGTCCTCAAATTCCTACAAAAAAATATTTTACGAGGTTTGGCACACCAAGAGAAATAATTAGTGACGAAGGTAGTCACTTCTGCAATAAGGCCTTCACAGCTCTTTTGACACGGTATCGGGTCAACCATAAGGTAGCGACATCGTATCACCCTCAAACAAGTGGGCAGGCAGAGGTGCCAAACAGAGAAGTAAAGAAAATATTGGAGAAAGTAGTAAATCCGTGTCGTAAGGATGGGTCACTTAGGTTGGACGATGCATTATGGGCATACCGGACAGCGTACAAAACACCAATCGGGATGTCACCATATCAACTACTGTATGGGAAGGCATGTCACTTACCGGTCGAACTACAGCACAAGGCTTATTGGGCGGTTCAAAAACCCAATTTTGATCAAGCAGCTGTATGGGAAAAAGACTACTTCAACTGAATGAGCTCGACGAATTCCGCCTTCACGCCTATGAGAACTCCAAATTATACAAAGAAAAGGTAAAAAGATGGCACGACCAGAAATTTATGCATGGAACATTCGAGCCGGGTCAATCAGTCCTTTTGTTCAACTCACGGCTGCGATTGTTCCCTTGAAAGCTTAAGTCAGGATGGTCAGGACCATTCACTGTCAAGCGGGTATTCTCTCATGGAGCAGTTGAACTCTACAGTTGTAATCCATTAGATACGTTCAAAGTCAATGGACATCGTCTAAAGCGTTATTGGGGTGGAGAAGCTAACATCGATGTGATCCCCATCACATTGGCTGACATAAATTGAACAGGAAGTAGTTAGGCTGAATGACTTAAAATCAAGTGCTAATTGGGAGGCAATCCAATCTTTCGTTTATTTTTCGTATTTTCATTCATAATTGTTAGAATATTGTTTTTATTAAGTTATTAGGTAGGTATTATATAGTAAAAGTTTTGTTAATCTCTCGATCATACTCCAAGTGCTCAACAATCTAATAACTTTCATGTTTCATGTCTTGCAGAATGGAAAAAGGAACATTAAATAGCTTAGCATGAAGCAAAGATGAGAAACAGAGGAGTTTAGCAGGGAGCATGCCGGCCGGGGCAGGCCCAAAATGAACTACACCCCCTGCCGGGGCGGGGGTCTTTGAACATCAGTTTGCAGGGGGAATGCCCACCGGGGCGGGCTCTATTAGCTTTGTACCCCCCGCTAGGGCGGGGGTCCTAAAATCTGGGATTACTTATTCGGCAGCTACATCACAAGACTCCCACTTTCCTTCTCATACACTATAACGCCAACTGATACCACTTCTCCTACTGCTCAGCCACGATTATGCCACCATCAAAGCCTCATCCCCATTCCTTCTACCCATAATTACTCCATCCTCTCACCCTATTACTACACATATACCCACTACCTCCACAATTACTCCCATTCCTCTCCCCCACACCTCCTCTATATAAACCCTCTCACTCAATCCCCATAATAACCATATACACTCCACTCCTTCTACACAAGACTACGAATTCAGCAAGGTATTGGGGTGATTCTAGAGCACAATTCCACTTCATCTTCATCTTCATTCACCTTAATTGCCACAAATTTATCCAAGTGGGAAAAGAACTCAGTGTGCACACCACGTGTTTACTAAAGTGTGTGACTAAAATTTGGGGAGAGGAAATATACTCAGACATCCGAAAATCAATTGCTTCTCAACCGACATCCAAACGACAAAGAGGGGAGAGTTCAAGGCCAACTCCACCATCCCGCATATTCGATCGCCGAAAGTTCAAAAGTGCCACCGCCGCCGACCGGTATGATTACATGCTTACCAAGGCCCTTACACCAGAGCGAGGGTTGGCACCGGGTCCTAATGATGGGGAGATGATGCCTTAAATTTATCAAAAGGGGTGGACGAAATTCACAGAAGAGCAAAAACCCGTTGTGGTCAACATTGTCAAGGAATTCTATGCAAACGCTGAGGACAAAGAACCATTCCACGCGTTTGTGTGGGGTAGCTTGGTTCCATTCAGTGCCGATGCAATCAACACCTACTATCAACTGCGGGTACCTCGCCACTGCCAGTATGCTCACCTACGAAACTCTGATCCAAACTATGATGAAATAATCACGGAAATGACATAGTCGGGAACATCTTGGATGAAAGGTCGGAAGGGAGGCACAGTGTTCCATAGCAAGGACCTTAGTCGGTATGGAAAAATATGGTACTCATTCTTATGTGCTAAATTACTTCTGTCCCAACACACCTCGGACGTCACCAAAGAGAAGGCGTTGCTGTTGTTCACAATTGTGCAAGATTTCATTATCGACGTCAGGGCCATTATCTGTTTCTCCATCTGTCGGTGTTTACGTGGAAATTTTTCGGGTGGCTTGCCACACCCATCACTCATATATGGGTTGTGTCGCAATGCAGGGGTGAGATGGTCCGACGATGAGCCCACACAAATGCCGCTCACATTGCTTGATTCTAGAATGATAGCGCGATATTCTGTATAGGCAGGAGGCGAGTCACATCAAAGAGGTCTGGGTTTTATTTTTTCATCAGCTTCGAAAGACGACGTTGATGCTACAGAGGCATCAGAGGATGATGATGTAGCTACGGGCGATCAAGGGGCTGAGCAGGTACCACATACCGAGGCAATATTCAGTCCTCAGTTCCCTGAGTTCCAAAATCAAATGGCTGCGCACAACAAAGCAGCACGTCGGGAGATGCGACGACTTGCAGTGAGACAAGACCACGTGTTTGATGCTATGAACACGACGTTCGCTTCACTCAACATGATGCTTCAGAATTTCAATCCAGCTGCGCAATTCCCATATCAGCAGCCCATGCCACTGCCGAGGTTTCTGCCTAATGACTCAGATGAAGAAGTTTAACAACCACCTCCTCAGACTTAAGCGATAGTAGGGAAGTCCTCACGTACTTAATTATGATTATTCATCCAATGAGGGCATTGTATTACTTAAGTTTGGGGGATTTAGATTATTGTTTTCATGCATATATAGAAGTGAGGTTTAAATTTATCATTGCATTCTAGTTTTGCATAGTAGCTTAGGTTATTTTTGTTATTACAATGTGTTCATTCTGGTTATTATCGCATTTTGATAAAAAAAAATAAAAATAAAAATGGTGTCCAATAGTGTTGCAGTTCATGTTACTTGTGGGCCAATGATGAGATTGAGAATAAGTTAACCAATACAGTATTGATTACTAGAACTGTGATACAACTTCTGTTTTGAGTCAAATCTGGAGCTCGTTTGAAACTGGTATAAAAAAGGTTAGCACGCTAATAACATCTTTGTTGACTCGTCAGTTCAAATTGATACATAAATAGTTTCTAAAGGATAATGAAAGGGTAAATGAGAAAACGACAAAGATAGGCAGTAAAGGCTAAAGTAGGCAATAATCTAAGTTTGGGGGAGTATATGTGGGGTATATAAGCTTTGAAAAAAAAATAAACACTATGGCGTGCTTGTCTAGTTTTGTGGCCTTTGTTACTTGAGTAAGTAAACCCAAGGGGATTGTCTTTACACCTAACGCCCTAAGGTCTTAATGGTCTGGGAGTCGTTGGTCGAAATCTCGTTAAGGTAGCATTGAAAAGCATAAGGGAATAAGACATTGCATAGCTATATGTACATAAAAAAAATTAAAAATAAATAAATAAAACGGGAAATAAGAGCAAAAAACCCCCGTAGATGAAAAATAAAGCATAAGTATCCCATGTTGACCCTCGATATTGGTAATTGTTTGATTTTAGTTGGATCTAGCCTATTTTTGGAATTTTTAAGATTGCACTGTATGATTCTTTCTAAGAGATTGATTATGTATTGAATTTGAGTCCGTAGCAGTTATCATGGATGTTAATCACACACGCACACTATACCAGTGATGATGGTTTAAGATTTGAGGATTAAACGAAAATGTAGATTGGTTTTGGTGTTTTATATTGTATAGTTGCTTGTTTTCGCTAAGGCCGTTAGGATAATCTTGATTCTGCGATACTAATGGACTCGAAAGCCTATAAGTAGATCATATTCATTTCATCTCATTGCATTGCATAGCAGGTAGTTATTTTGTGCTCGAGGACTAGCACGATTTAAGTTTGGGGGATTTTGATAAGTGGATTTTATATCCATGATTCGATGTTCATTTCAAGCTTCATTCGTGTTACTTTATCGTTTTCATGTTCGTTTTTACTCGTTTCTTGTTCTTTTATGTGTAGGGTGGTCGTTGAGGCAAGTCGTGGAAAAAGGAGGTTTTTTGGAGCAAAAGTAGAAGTAAGTTGGAAAATGGCACAGTCAACTTGCAGAAGACACCCCCGCCGGGGCTGGCCCTTTTTGCATATGTACCTCCGCCGGGGTGGGGGGTGTTCTTGCTTTTGGTTCGAAGACTATTGGGACATGGACTGGAGATTTTGGATGGCACATGGACTCTTTTTAACAAGGGTTATCAGCTGGAAGTTGAGGGGAGATAGATATCACTCGACTAACAACGAATTGAAAGACACAGAGGGCATAATACGAAGATTATTTTCCAGAATTTTACAGTGAGCATAGGAGGAGTATTTTGACGAGATTTTCGTGACGATTGCAATTCTAGGCTACGTGAAGGGTGTTCATCACTATTATTCTCTTTAGTCTTTTATTTGTAATTGCAAGGATGTTTTCCTTAGATTATTTAGTTTTTATTTCATTCATTATGAACTAATTCACTTTTTAGGCTTATGATGGATCCTTAGGTGAAACAATGATTTTGTATCTTTGATTTTCATTTCAATAATCTATTTCCAGTTTATCTATATTAATTTGAGCTTGAATTTATGAATTACTTGATCAACAATTCTTTGTGGATTTGTATGGAATCGAGAGAGGATATTCAAATCTAGACTTAGTTGATGTAGCATGTGTTCATGAATTTTTTGAATAGCAGAATCTTGATGAATGTTAAGGTAGAGATATGCTTGACATCGCCTGTAATCGGATAGAGAACTTATGCTTAAACCTTCTTTAATTGTAATTCACATAGAGATAGCGAGTTAGTTAATTAAGGTGTTAAACTTGTTTCTATCTTAATTGTGGATTTAAGTTAATACGGTATTAGTGCATCGAGAGGTGGGTAATACTACATTTGTGTTCTTGATTAATAAACTGGGATAGTGAGTTGAATTGCAATAAAGGTGTTAAAATCAGAGTAAAGCTTAGGGTGTAATCATAAGTCTAATTCTCCATTATTTGATTAAAATTTAGGATTTTGATATTTGTGAAAGTTTATTTATTTATTAATTTAGTTTCAATAATTTTAAACCATTGAAATGAATAGTTTAATAGAATTAGGATTAATAGGATATTGATAATTGTGAAGTTAAATTTATTGCTACTTTGTCTCCGTGGGAACGATACTTTATTCATTACTATATCACTTGTTGACCACGTATACTTGCGTGTTTTGCGTATATAGATTTTACCCAACAAGTTTTTGGCGACGTTGCCGAGGACAATTTAGTCTAGAATTTAATATATTTACAATATCAGTTTAATTAGTCCAGCTTTACTTAAACATTTTGTTTTTGTTTTTGTTTTTGTTCTTCTTATTTCAGGTTTTTAACATTGGTTTATGCAAACACGATCCAAAAATCCAGACTTGCTTCCTTTTGAGGATGACATTGAAAGAAGATTTCAGATGTTAAGTAAGTGGATAAAGGAAATAAGGAACGAATTCAAAAACTCTGACATAGAAGAAGAAATGGCAGCTAAAGATCAGAAAGCGTTAAGGGACTTCGCCACACCCAAGGTGACTGAACTGCAATCGAGCATCACCAGGCCCGCAATTGCTGTAAATACATTTGAAATCAAGCCTGGGACGATTCAGATGATCCAAAATTCAGTTCAATTTTTGGGATTGGCTAATGATGATCCGAATGAACATCTAGTCAGCTTTATGGAGATTTACGTCACCTTCGGATATAATTGGGTGTCGGATGATGCGGTGAGACTTCGCTTGTTCCCATTCACCTTACGAGACAAAGCAAAGAGTTGGTTACATTCTCTGTCGCCGGGATCGATAACTACATGGGAAGACTTAGCTCATAAATTCCTTGCAAAATTTTTCCCACCGACAAAAACTGCCAAAATGAGGAATGACATAACAATGTTTGAGCGTAACATGCGAAATCGCTATATGAGGCATGGGAGAGATACAAGGAATTACTCAGAAAGTGCCCGTATCATGGATTGTCGAAGTGGTTGTAAATGAATACTTTTTATAACGGACTACATGGGAATCTCAGAACTAGCATTGATGCAGCATCAGGCGGAGCGTTCATGGCTAAAAGTTATGAGGAGGCTTACAACTTGATTGAGACTATGGCGGCTAACAACTATCAGTGGCCCACAGCAAGAATGACATAGGCAAATGCAGCTGTGGTGTTAGAAGTAGAAGGAGTGATAGCAATACAAGCACAAAATAGATGGGCTATTTGAGCTCACCCTTTTCCTTTTTGTTCCATTTCTCTTCTCAAGAGGTGAGAATTTAGCAGGAACTAGTCGGGGTAAGGATTGATGGTCCAAGGTAGCTGTTATAGTTGTCCTCACTATTTTCTAAAATAGTGTATCAATAATTGTATTGAGGACTTATTTGAGTGTGGATATTGTTTAGAAGGAAATATTTGTATTTAAACTCACAATTTATGTGTTGCCGTATTTTGCACGACAATTGTATTAATAAAGTTGTAGTTATTTCTGTACCATATATTTGGCGACTCAGAATGGGTGATGTATACCTATTTTGGGGGCGTCACAGTTGGTATCAGAGCTTAGGGATACGGTCTCTGGCAGAGATCGGGGAATAGAACTAGGAGGGGAGAGACGAGTAAAACCTTCGCTAGTGTGTCCTACCTAAGCTTATTTGTTCGTCGGTAATAATATAGGGATATTATGTGATATGTTAATTTGTTTAATTAACCATTGTTTTATGACAGTATTTAAGAATGGCAGCTAAGAACGTTAATAATGGAGCGTATGAGACTGTGGAAACACCTTCAATCACCAATCAGGAGAACATGCAACAGGAAGACAATATTCCTCCTATAAACAACACTACCGAGCAAACAATGAATGATGGAATGTTTAGAAGCTTTTTACAGTTCATGCAAAATCAGACGAGGGAGACTCGTGTACAAAATACTGGTGGAAATGATAGTAATGCGCGGTTTGTCACAACTAAGCAGTTCAAGGAGTTGGGACCACCAGAATTCTGGGGAAAGCTGGATCCGATTAAGGCAGAAATGTGGATCAAGCAAACTACCAAGATATTCGATGTCTTGGGATGCGCGAAAAAATAGAAGGTTCCATTCGCCGCCTTTATGTTCCGTGGTGAGGCAGATTACTGTGGAAAATTGTGAAGCGTACCCAGCCAGCCGCACTCAACATGTCTTGGAAAAGATTTCAGAAACTATTTAATGACAAGTACTTTCCTGAAAGTATTCGTCATATGAAGGAGGTAGAGTTTTTTATTAAACTTGAAACAAAACAACAGACGGTGTCCCAGTACGAGGCGAAGTTTGCAGAATTATCTAGGTTTGTACCTCATTCGATAGAGAATGAGGAACGAATGACGCGAATGTTCCAGAGAGGTCTAAAACCCGAAATT